>APFE031729674.1:22141-34250 GCA_000404065.3 Pinus taeda | reverse complement strand
AAAGCATTTGCCAAATGATTATTGGGCTGAAGCTGTACACTGTGCAGCGTATATTTTGAATAGATGCCCAACAAAAGCAGTCATGAATAGAGTGCCAGAAGAAACATGGAGTGGGAAAAAGCAAGGAGTCACCCACATGAAAGTTTTTGGATGTGTGGCTTATGCACACATTCCAGATCAGCGAAGGAAGAAGTTGGACAACAAAGGGGAGAAATGTAGTTTCATTGGATACAGTGAGGAATCCAAAGCTTACAGGTTGCATATCCCATCTACCAAGAAGTTTTTTTTGAGCAGAGATGTTCATTTCATTGAAGAGGAAGCTTGGGATGGAAGCATAGAGAAAACAGTGAATGTTAAAAACTGTTTGTCTCATGATGAAGATGATGAGGAGATGGCTGAAATACATCCCCAAATAGCAGCACCAACACCAAGGACAGCAAGGGACACCAATGAGGATAAATGAGAGTGCTTCTCCAAGCACACCACAAGGAGGAAATTCAAGTGCGTCTTCATGCACTTGCACACCAAATGAAAGAGGTAAGAAGTTTAGAAATCTAAGTGATATTTATGATGAAGGAATGAATTCCTTATTTGCCTTGTTTTGTCATGTTGATGATCCTATTCATTTCGAAGATGCAATTAAAGATAAGAATGGATAGAAGCTATGGATGAAGAGATGAATGCCATAGAAAGAAACAAAACATGGGATTTGGTTGAGCTACCAAAAGGTAAAGAAGTCATTGGAGTGAAATGGGTTTACAAGAACAAGAGCAATGCTGAAGGCAAGATAGAAAGGCACAAGGCAAGGCTGGTTGTCAAAGGGTACAAGCAGCAGTAGGGAGAGATTATGAAGAGACTTTCGCACCGGTTGCAAGAATGGAAACTGTGAGAGCAGTGTTGTCCATAGCAGCACAAAACAAATGGAAAGTCTACCGAATGGACGTGAAGTCAGCATTCCTAAATGGAGTGTTAAAGGAAGAGGTTTATGTTGAACAGCCTCTAGGCTATGAGAAGAAAGGTGAAGAGCACAAAATGTGCAAATTGAAGAAAGCTCTTTATGGGCTGAAGCAAGCGCCAAGAGCATGGGACAGCAGAATAGATTCATATCTATTGGATAATGAATTCGACAAGTGTGAAGGAGAACCCACCGTCTACATCAAAGAAAAAGATGGTAAAATTTTAATTGTTGTCTTGTATGTTGATGATGTTATTTTCACAGGAAATGATGATCAGCTCATTAAGAATTTTAAATCAGTCATGAAGGAAGAATTTGAAATGACTGACATGGGTTTCTTGAGATACTTCTTAGGCATAGAAGTAGATCAAAATGAAAAAGGAATTTTTATCTCACAGGCAAGATATGTGGATCAAGTATTGAGTAGATTTAGCATGGAAGAATGTAAGGCAGCGATCACTCCCACAGTAATGGGATTAAAACTCAGCAGAGAGGACAGCAGCAAGGATTTTGATCCTAGTTTGTACAAGAGTATTGTAGGCAGCCTTATGTATTTAACAGCAACTAGGCCTGATATAATGTATGCTGTTAGTTTAATTTCCAGATTCATGGAGAGGCCAAAGGAGGCACATTGGCAAGCAGCAAAAAGAATTTTGAGGTATGTCAAAGGTACCAAAATGTTTGGAATTTTATATAATGTCTCAGAAAATTCAGATTTGGTTGGATACACAGATAGTGATTGGGCTGGAAGTGTTGATGATCGGAAGAGCACTTCCGGTTATGTTTTCAATATGGGTTCAGGAGCCATTTCATGGGCTTCTAAGAAGCAGTCCATTGTAGCATTGTCTACAGCAGAGGCTGAATATGTGGCAGCTACAGCAGCAGCATGTCAAACAGTTTGGATGAGAAGGATGTTGAGGAGCTTAGGCCAAGAGCAGGCAAAAGCAACAGTGATTTTTTGTGACAATAGCTCAGCTATTGCATTATCAAAGAATTCAGTGTTTCATAAGAGAACGAAACACATCGATACAAGGTTTCACTACATCAGAGAATTGGTGAACAATGGAGAAATTGTCCTAGAACATTGCAGGACACAAGAACAGGTTGCAGACATCTTGACAAAGCCACTGGATCAGAAAAGCTTTGAATTTTTGAGGAAGTGTCTGGGTATGACCGAATGCCCAGCAGGTGAAATTAAAGGGGAGTGTTAAAATATATAATTTCACCAACCGCGCGGACGGGTTAGCAGTCAACGGAGAAAACCACCACAGGAAATTTAACCCGCCCGGTATCATATCGCACCACCCTTCAGCAAAAGGCAGTTTCCGTGCAACGAGCTCCGATGCAATTGGGAGCTGACAACTGTCTAAGCAGTGATGCTGGCCTGACATCAGAACTGACAATCCATCGGAAGGTATCTTTCACCCATCTCACCTCTTCCGATATTGTTCTCACCCGTCGATTTACCTCCAGCATTTACGTTCGTTGATTTACCAAGTTGCACGATGGGTTAAAGGACAGTGAGAAAGGGTGTCCCGATATGCAACCTCCGCCGTTTGATTAAAGCATTCTCTCTCCACCGTTCGATTCAAGGAAAGTACACGGGGTTTGGTAAAACTAAATTAAATACGTGGAGTAAAGTTTTGCCCATACCCTAAGTTAAATTTTATGACATGTTTTTGGTAAAGTGCTTAAATGTTTTACGGCGCGTAATAGTTATGGAATACGGAAGTATGGGCGAAAATGTAAGGTAAGTTTTATTTTATTATTTTGGCATATGTATTGAATGATCGTTGACTCCATGATATAGTGTATTCCATTTTTGCACACGGGGAGGTGGTGAAGTTTAGTTTTACAGCAGCAAGTAAAAACAGAGGGTCTGCAGCACCCGTAAAAACACAGAGATTAATTTTGTATTGCAGGGAGGAATGCACAGAAGTGCATGAATATTTTTGGGACTGTAATGTGAAAGTTTTTATGCAGTAATTTTGTCTTGGTAATGTAAAAATTGCACAGCATTGCAGGAGGAGAAGTGAATGAAAAAACAGTGGCTTGTTTTGTCCCAAATCCATGAGTTGTTTCACACAGGTGAAAAGGTAAATCTGTAACTCCCTGTAATTTTGTTTTCACACAGCAGTGAATGTAAATGAAATATTTACACACAGAGGTGTAAAATTTCATAGCAGGCAGAGTAACTTTTGTGTCAATGTTTTGGTGAATCCCTCTGAGTGAAAGAGGATGAATATGTAAATGTTTTGTTTAATGAATGGAAATTTTATGGTGGTGAAATACTCTGTCCTGTGCAATTGTTTTTAAAAGACTTCTCTGTGTAAAAGATCTTGGTGTAAAGGAAACAGAGCATAGCCTCTGTGTTTTATATTTTGATGGTTTTGGTATTTATCCATCTCAAACATAGAAGCAAAAAAAATATCCAACAGTGTAGCCATCCTTATAATGTTTATTTGTTTTCGAAATTTATTCCTTATTATTCTATAGTTGTTCATTTCTTCAGTGTGTTACATTGCCTTGTTCTCCATCTGACGATTACATTTTAAAATTATGTCGCTTTTTCTCTGTGAAGAGCCACCTTCCTCAAAGCCACAAACATAATAAAGAACTGTTCTAAGTACTTTTCATAAACATGATCAATGAATCAATTGCCAAGGAAACCTAGGTGGAAGTGTTCCTCTGCAGCTTCCACCCAAAGTCGAGAAATGCTAGAGGCCTTGATATCTAACCATTGATGCTCAATCTATTCATTACAGATGACAAGCACCAAAGACATTAAGTCCTTCGAGACAGGGATAAACAAAGATGACATTAGTAAGACAAGCCATAAAGTGAAATTGTACATTGGGTCGCTTAAGATAGGTTCAAAGTTCACCCGACAAGATAGATATTTATCCATGAAAGATAGAGATTCAGGCAACATAAAGACAAAAGAAGTCATTAAGATAAGCCATAAGAAAATTTATTGGGTAAGACAAAGATAAGAAGTAAGTTTCGACCAAAAGCCATAGAGTCAATTCAAAGCATTTGAGTTAAGTGCTCCTTAAAATCCTCTTTCTCCTACCTTGGATCTTTCCTTTGCTTGGCCTGTTGTCCAAGGTTCCCTACACATTCTTCCTACCTTGGATCTTTTCTTTCCTTGGCTTGTTTTCCAAGGTTCCCTGCACATTCTTCCCACAATGTCCTTCTTTCCTACTTCTTCACCCTAGCTCTCACCTATTATCATTGCTTTTCGTACCCAATTTCGTGCTGGGGACATTGTTGCCTACACCTTTCCTTTTTCTTTTACCCTCCCAATTATGGTAATCCTTTTGCTTCCTCCTTAACTTGTGTCACTCAGGGAAATCCCTTTCCCATATAGATTCAACAATACCTTGCTCCATTTTCTCTTTTGTTGGCTTTATTAGAAATGAAGTTATTGAGGCGCAAGCAAGCTCACCTAAAAGGAGAAGGAATTTCACTATTGAAAGGAATTTATTGTTTTCCCCATATGCACACCCTATTGAAAAAGAAAACAATATTGGTTTAAATGGAGCTCCTCATAAAGCTAAGAGTGGAGCAAGAATAATAAAGAAACAATGTAACTCTTTCTATATGGGTGACAACCAAGAAGGCAGTGAGTCGGAAACCAAACTTATTAATCTAAGGACTCAAAGGATCCAACTATGAATCCTAAGGGAGATTTAGATGGATAAAGATAAACCAGACAACCCCCTAGCCTCACTCTCTTAAAAATCAACAATAAATCCAATTAAATAAACAAAAACATGAGAATTCCTCAAATTAAGGAGTCTAGTTTTCGATGAGAGATTTTGTCCAACTAGCTCTCCTAAATTAGTGTGTAAGTTGAGAAAATGTCTCACCCAAGTGAGTCTAAGATAGACGCACCATCTTAAGACCACTTGCTCATGTATTTAAATGTATTATTAAATTATAATGAAAAAGTGAGAATTACATGAGCATGAGAGACCACGTGATCGCTCTATGCCTTTTTCGCTAGTTTGTTTTTTGTGTGTTGCTGGTTTGATTATTGTTTGTTAATTTGCATATATGTTTAATATGGCTGAGTGGTTTCAACATGTGGTATCAGAGCTTCAGTAATGCTGCAATTGATGTGAGGAGGAGATTCTAGTCTACAAGTTTTTGGAAAACTCCATTGAATTGATCAGCAAATGATTGAACAAAATCTGAGACTTTAAAGTTCTCATTCTCATCTAAGAGCATATTTTGTGGCTTTTAAATCCTTGTGGTAAACACCTGTACTGTGACAGAAGTCCACGGCACTGATCAGGTGCTGGAAATACTTCCTTGCAGCATCCTCTTTTACCTTTCCTTTGGCAACTTTATTGAAGAGCTCTCCTCCTTTGACATACTCCATCACAAAATATATTTTCGTTTCACTTGCCATGACTTCGTACAACTGGATAATTAAAATCTGAAAGTCATCTTCAATAACAATGGCATAGAACACAGAACTTGGAAATCCAACAGGGGAAAGTAAGAAATCTCTTAGACCTGCACTTAATCAATATCACAAAGATCCTTTCCTGCATTGTGAAGTGGCTACAGTTTGCAAGAGAATGCTCCTTAAAGATAAGCGGTCAAAACGAGGAATAATCTTTGCCACGGATGCAGATCTCAGAAACCAATCCAGGTGTGGGTGAAATTCATAGAGATAATTGTACATGATTAGATTTTATTAGCCATAGAACTCATTTTTCGATATTTGGAGCTTCTGTTTATCTACACAAGCAAATGTTATCTGATATCTTCATATGAATTGCCCATGGGCATTGGATTAACATGATAGATGACAAATTGGAGGGTGACTCTGAAAGCCGTGGAAAAGGAAACATCAAAGGACTGGGTTGTGAGTTTCACAACATGGTGGATGAGATCCATCTTACAACATTCCAGTGTCAGTGTGAAACCAGCAGAAGAACCCAGCTTGAGCTAGCTAACAGCCAGCATGGAGGACAACCTTAAACAAAAAGAAGCAAGCTTCTGTACCAAAGGATCTGCTACACTTGTATTGGTACAAAGAACAACCTGCATTTGATAATATTTCATTTATTTCTTCCTCCTTTTTTCGTTTCAGTTTCTTCCTAAGTTGCTTTAGCAGTTTCTGAATACCTACAGCCAAAGAATCATCTTTCAAACAATGTCATAGGTCATTCCTTAAATCATCCCTTTTATGAGCAAGCTCCCTCCGAAAACGAGCAAGCCTATTTTCAAAAATACTTCCTAAAGATTTGGAAGCAACCACTGGAGACATACGCACAGGGTTTCCAACCCGTACAATATTCAGCCCCAAATTAGCAAGTCTTTCCACCATGTTATCCACGGCAACATTTGAAGGTGTTGTCACCAGCACTCTTTCACCTTTTCCGGTAGCTATACAAATTAGTTCAGTAAGAACAACTGTCTTTCCTGTACCTGGGGGAGCTTGAATGACCAAGACCGCTTGTTGTTTATTTAATCCTAAGGCAATGGCTCTTTTCTGAGAATCGTTAAAGAAATCTTTTTGTATAATTTCACCCAAATCCTCTTCGGCATGATTTTGCAAATTATTTTCTGCAGGCCAATAGATATCTTGACCTGCTTCAAAAAGAGTAGAGAAAACAGTAGGATTTTTCTTTTTCAAACCTTCTCTCTGAAGAAGCATTAGAGCCTCACAATTATGCTCATAAGTAATTGCATCTGCCAAGCCATGAATTCGATCAATTCTCAAAGACTAGGCAAAGAGCTTAGATGAAGAGAATTTTGCATAAAGAGTTGAGAGAGACACAATATTCATAGAGAGCATGAAGAGAAGGAATATGTTTGTGTTTTATTGCTACAGATGGGAGACATGAGTGATTTTTAAAAAAGTATAGATATGTTGAGATTAACAATCTATTGTCTAAAGTTAGCATTTCTAGAAGATTCAAGAAGTGCAACATTTTCATTGTTTGCGCAATTTATTTCATGATGAAGGAAGGTGAAAATTGATGTACTTCAGTATTTAATAAAGACATAGTTTTTGTGGTGCTTGTGTCCTAGATCCGCCTGAAATTGAATAAGGGGATCTTAGGTACACCATGTGGAATGCTTGCATGACTTGTGTTGATTTTGTAAAACTGCTCTTTTTCTTATTCTTCAACAAAACAACTATATGCACATAAGAAAAGTTTACGTATACAAGTCATTGATTCAGCTCCTGAAATCAACACTCTTGTAATCACTTAAGTTCATAAACACAAAGAGTCACATCATCGACTTGATAAAAGTTGCTACAACATTTCACATTATGTAACCAAAGAAATCAAGTTAAGGATGCTAATCAAGCATTTCTAGTCAAGACATTTCTGTAGCAACATCCAATAAAGTTATCATCTACATCAACAAATTTATTTTGTAGTGATTCAACAACAATTTTTTGGAAATTCCACTTGCGCCATTTCTTTAAAAAGCTCAATACAAATTTGTAACCTGCAAATCATAATTTGTAAGTTGAATTGTAATTAAAGTCAAATTCACTTGAATTGTAAGGGTGCATTTTCGGTTGTAACTGACACCCTCATTTGATTTGTTAAAGTGCATCATTAAGTCAAGTCAGTTGTTACCTGAACATTGAATTTATCAATTGTCATTTGGGTGCATTTTCAACAATGTTTGACACCCATCATTTTTCAGCACATTCAGTGCATCACTAAGTGTAGTAATCACCCAAGAGTTCAAGACAACAGGTGTTTGAAGCAAGTACAATCAAACAAGCGAGTGTGTTCATAAAAACAATCAAGCAAGTGGGCATGTTCATAAAACAATCAAGCAAGTTCAAGCACATAATCAAGCAGGCAATCATCATCAAACGAGCGCGACTTCTAATCTTCAAGTGAGCATCAAAACAAGCATGTGTCTACAACAAGCACACTAAAATCAAGCGAGCGTGTCAAGTAATCAAATCAATTATGACAGTTCAACGCACAACAAGAAAGCTTGTATAAATTTCATTCAAGCACTCATAACGTTTCATTCAAAGCGATTGTCATCAAGTGAGCATGAAATCAACAGTTCAAGCAAAGTGTTTAAAAGCATCAGTAGTTCAAGCAAGTGTTTAAAAGTATTAGCCAAGGTACAAACGAGCCTGTCATTTCATTGATCAACTCAAGTGCGCAATTTTCAAGCACGATTTCTACACCAAGCGATCCTGACTTCAAAATAAGCAAGAGAACATGGCAACACACATTTAGCTGTCCCAAATTCTTCACAATTTAATGTTATCCTCAGCTGACGACATGGTGCAAATCAGCAAAACCACTCTTGCTGACATTCAAGTGCATATTCAACATGCACATGAAATGATTGAGTTCCTTCAACTCCAGTCGCAACTGTAGATAACAGAGTTCCAAGACAAGCATGTTACTTCTTGTTGGACACCTAATCCTAAAGGGTTAGCGTGGAAGCCGAATGGACAAAGCAGTCCAAGAGACCTTGGGATGTGAATCCCAACGGTCACCAAATGTACAATAAATGTATATCAGATTGTTAATAAAAAATGCAATGCATGATTTATCTTTCTATTGTTCCCGCTGTCCATGTCTGTTTAACATGGTATCAGAGCCATGATGAGTGGCCTGTTTTCCCTGAGCAACTGATCTGAGTTGCCTTGAATAGTGCTGGCCTAGTCTTCATTACCTGAAGAACCCCTGCCTGCCTACCTGAAGCTGCATACCTAATTTCTGAAGGAAACGCTGCCTCTGCCACACCTGCACTGCACCTCATTATTAAACGATCTGGAACAGTGCTGACAAGAACGTCTGAAGGAGAAACGCGTGAAGGAAAGCTGCATGACAACGCTGTAAATGGTAACGCTGCCTACCTGCAGGAAATGACAAAAGAAAACGCTGCCTAAAGAAGAAACGCTCCCTGACATGCCTGAAGGTAACGTATGGATTGAAACTGCTTATGAGAATTGGTATCTGAATTGAAACGAATTGTGTATGGATTGAAACTGCGTATGAGAATGCTACCCTCCATTGACGTTTAAAAGATCTTCACGGACAAGGTAGTATGAACATGTGGGCTATTTGAGCAGTATTCCTGTAAATGATCGGCCAAAGAAGTTTGTGATGTTTCATGGGCTAATTGGTTCCCAGAAGATGTGGAAAACGAGCAGAATACTTCAGGATTAATATAATCCAAGATTACTGTATAGTAATCTCAGTAACAGGATCCAAGATTTCTGCAATATCGTAATCCTCACTTCCATGCTCTTGGGATGAAGATTCTTCGGAGATGTCAAGAAATTTTTTGAGAGAATTGAGATAATCTTGCTCTGATCTCTTCTCATTTGTTTCATGACGATGCGCGCTGCCTGTTTCCCACAAATGTTGATCGTTCTCGGCTCCATGTAGCCCTATCTTGTCTGCTGTGAATTGGGGTGCCGAACCTTTCGAGTCAGAAAAAATGCACTCCGAATTGGGAGAAGCAGGAAAACAATGAGAATTCTGCATTGCCGGAGACTTCGACAAACAATTATTGATTGCCAGGGGAGTTGTGCGCACAGTAGAAGAAACTGAATGTGTCGACACAGAGTTTGTCTCAGTGAGATGTTTCTTCAGATGGGTGTTCCATATATTCTTGATCTCGTTGTCTGTTCTCCCGGGCAGGTACTGGACGGTCAGGAAACATCTCAGCTACTGCTGCTCTGGCCCTAACTGGTCTGGGCATACCTACAATCATGAATGCGTTGCAATTGATCTCTCTCACTGTGTTCTCAGCCTGTCGCTCATTTTGCATTTCCACCAAGGCACTCACAGCAGCGTTCTTTGGATCCAGATAATTTGGAAAAATTTGGGCAGAAGTGACCACACCAAATTGTCCAAGTGTTGTCTTGAGGATTGGTATTGTGACCATTGGTGAAAGGCTGTCAAGATAAACCGTGCATTTCATCTTCTCTTCAAAATCAGCACACTCTTACTGTTGAGTAGTTGAAGACCGTTCCATAATTACTTGAGAAAAACAAAATTGCCAAGCTACTAATTATCCCTATAGAAATAAAATACTGTTGCTGAAGATGAACCTGCAGGTCGACTTAGAGAAAGGTGAGCCAATTGGCTTTCACTCTATTGATCGAGAGCTACCCTGTAAGTCGAGTTGCAGGGTTGAGAAGGGGCTTGATTGACTGGGCGATTGGTAGAGAAAGCCCCCTATTCTCTGATGAGCCAACTCTCTTTTCCAATTTCTTCGACCACGGGGACACAGTTTTAGAGTTCTCATTCAAGAATATCCACTTGCACGTATACATTAAGCACACTCAGAAAATTATCGGCATAACAGAGTAAGGAATTATTTAAAGCGCGCAGAGGAAATTTCAGATTCTAAAAGTATTATTTTGGCTGGGTTTGTTAGCAAAGATTATCTCTTCCAGAAAAAGTAGACTAAATTTTCATTCCATCAGAGGATCAATTCATGAAATCTGAATCTTGGCATTGATATATAGTATCAACCATTAAGAATTAAAAGCTGTAGTATGCTTCCTTGAGAGTTGAATTGCCAAAGTATGTACTGTCTAGTAGTCCAGATTGCTGTGTGTTTCCATCTTGTATGTTGTTGGTAAGCAGAAATATATATATATATATATGCTGAAGCCTTGTTGAAAGAGTGTTGTTTTGAGTGTGTATACTTCTACAGAACTTTGATGTGGGGTTGAGTGAAGTGTACAACTGACAATGGTCAACTATTTCACTGCTCTAAATTTTCTGCATAGGTTTTGAATTCTTTCCTCGCGGCCTCTCTCTCTGAATAAACGAGAACCTTGGCATCCAGTTTTGTAGTTAAGTGAAGCTGCGCACTGAACATTGTGGAGAATTCATCGTATATTGAATTGCTTATAAAAGGGTTGATAAGTTGTGCTGTCCATTTAATTTGAATACTCTGCTGTCATGATTTTAAAAGGGTTTATTTGTGTATTCATAAATCAGCTGAGGGCTGTTCCCTTGCATTGATTATAAGAAGGACGAGCGGATTTGTATGAGTTACAAACCAGTGAAACGATGTGCGCCACTGTTTGTACACTATCATAACATTCACCTGTTTGTGTTGTAAGCTCACTGTGTGCAATTATATATATATATATATGCTATTCCTTTCATGAAATAGGGAGTAGACATTAAAATTGTAGCAATGGAATTATTAGTTACTTGTGACAGAAATTATTGGTCAACACTTTTACAACATTTGCCATTTTATTCCAAGGGGATGATAAAGTTCTTGTTTCTATCTGCAACGGTACTACGGACAAACTTTTAGATTTGATATTTTGAAAAGGCTTCTCTGAGTAGTATAATATTGATGCTCTTCTTCCAAGTTACCACAAGTTCATTGAAGCATTGTTTTGAAATGGATCGAATGGATGATGTATTAGAGTTACTGAATACCATAATACATTCCAGTATTGATGGGATGGTAAAAGTTAGCAAGGATTCTCTCTCTAATATTCAAACCTGTTTGCAAAATGCACGAGAAAAGATCGATTTTTTGTAGCTTGAATCACAGCTACAGCAAGAAGAACTACAGCAATGGAGTCATCTTTCTGAACCGGTTTCTGTTCAGAAGATTTAAACAGACTCCCATAAATAGCAAGTTAATAATGTTCCTATTCATTCAAATAAAGCAGCAGTTGTAAATGCAGATGCAAAAGTTCAGTCTGCACTTCCCAAGCCCATCATCAGACCTTGGGAACAGCTTTTCCACAACAAGCACAGAACTGGTCTTGGATATGACAAGGACTTGTCCTTTCATATTCTAGACTACTCAAAACCCATTTAGTTTCAGAGTGCTGGTTTCATTTATGACAGTTCACCTGCTCCTCATGATAGTTCAGCTACAGTTGTTCCAGACTCTGCTCCTCTTCCACAGCAGCAACAACAACAACAACAACAGATCGTGAAATGCCAACATTGTGATCGAGTTGGCCATTTGAAAGATCACTGTTTTGATCTTCATCCATGTAAGCACTGTCATAAAACCAGCCATTCTTCAAGCAGATGCTTCAAAAACAAACGTCCTGCAAGAACAAAGATTCATCTAGGATGGATCGCTTCTTGGCAATGGGCATCAACAGCCAAGAAGATATTCCAAACACATGTCAGAACTTGTTCC
>APFE031729674.1:3676-16363 GCA_000404065.3 Pinus taeda | reverse complement strand
TGAAGAAATTTAGTTGCAAGGACTGACTCAGGGATGGTCAAGATGGATGACAGATATTTTGTAGATGAATGGCTTATTCGCACTGACCTCTTGAACACATAACGACACAACAGATGGTTTGGTGACAATTGACCCAAAGTGAATACCCAAAAACTGGCTGAAGACTTTCAATGTGGTTCGATCAACTATTAGGCAAAGGATTTCCCAACCCAAGTGAATGAAAGTGTCGTGTTCAAGAGTGGTTACAAAGTATGACAAACAGGCTCATTTTTCTCTCTTTTCCCCCACCATTTCTGGCAAGTACCTCTTTATCTTTTTTACAAGCTTGAGGAGGATAACATATGCTTGATTATAAGCTCACCCTTCGGATGAGTCCAACTTAGTTTAAATTCGAACCCTAAGAAGGAGTGGTTCGTTCCTGTTTGTAATTGAACATGTCCTTTACTGTCGAAATTTAACAAGTCCAGTATAGGAGAACCTCGGCGTTTTTCATTTTTAGAGAGTCTGAAAAAACTTAAGAAGACTCCAGGTTTGACTTTTTCGTAAATTTGTGTCTCCCAAGCCCGAAAAAGTATAAAATAATAATTGAGAGGTCCGCTTGATCTTTTACGACCAAGGAGTAATTTTCGTAATTAGTGCCTATGATCCGAAAAAAGTAAAAAAGTGATCAACGACACGTTGTTTTATGACCAATATCAAATTTGAAACAACAAAAACCAGACAATATTTTCGTGTTTTTACAGTCAGAAAAGGGTTCTAAGAGGACCGTATTTTTAGTTCCATTTTAACGAGCTTAAAAAGAAAAACTCGGCAATCTTTTCATGTTTTAGGAGTCAAAAAAGAGCTTAAAGGTGACTCTAATGGTTTTTCGTTGAAAACGACCGATTTCGCCTGAAAAATCCGTTATCCTGAACAAAAACTCAAACATTACTCATACCTATTTAAAAATGGGTAAAAATGTCGCAAAAAACACCTTTTTAAGTGAAACATAAACAAATTTAGAATTTATTTACCCAAAAAACTTATAAAAAAGACTGTTTACCATTCATTTTTACCATTTGAGATTTGGGTGAGAAAAAAGGGCTTTTGACCAGAAACTTCCCGTGAAGATTGCGGAAAATCCGTCCCTCAGAATCGAACACCGTCTCCTCCAGGTAATCCACATCATCCTACTCTTCATTTTTGTCCGTTTGAAATTGTTTTTGAGGGTTTAATTTTTGTTTTTAGGTTTCAAAACCCGCGCCCGGGGGCCCGCAGGTTTACCACAGGGGACCTGCGTACCCCAACTTTTTTGCAATGGGAAAAAAGACGGGGGCACGCACCTGCCATGAAGGCAAGGTGCGGACCCCACACACTGTCCCTAAAAAGGGGGTGCGTACCCTGCGCAAAGGTTTATAAAACCTAACTAACTCAAAAAATACCCAATGAAATCAATTTATGCATTCTAATTCACCTTTTTTACTTGAATGTAGGATAAACATCATGCTCGATTGGCGAGAACGGGAAAACGAGGATGTGCACCTCGCCGCGATGAATCATCAACCTTTGATCGATGCATTGAAGGCATGTGGCTTGTACAAGTTCTGGGCCATACCTGGCATGAGGGCCCAGGTGGACTTTTTGCAGTGGCTGGTCGATAGATGGAGGATACAGGACCAGTGCTTCTTTATTGGTGGGCCCCAGCTGGATATCAAGCCAGAAAATATATACTTTTTGACTGGTTTGCCCAGGAGGAGTGAACACTTGACTCTATTTGGGCCCAGGGCAGGTGGCCAGTCTGTCGAGAGCCTCCGCCTAGAGTTCTACAATGTCCAGAACCGGGACAAAGGGATAGATATTAAAACCATATCCCTTCCTGAACTCATGGTTATTGCATTCACAGTTACCAAACTCTGTGGTAGTGCAACACTACACATTGCCACCGGATCCCAGATGCGGATGGCAGATGATTGCTTTCGAGGCACCATTTTCAACTAGTGCGATGTTGTGCTGGCCAATGTAAAGGGCCAACTGACCAGGGCAAAAAACGGACAACCAAAGACCTTTGGGTATGGGGCTATAGTTGTGAGTTTTGGTCTGGAGAGGGTTCCGATGTTGATCCCACAGCACCTCACTGTTGGAGCTGGGCTTCCTCGAGAGCCCAAACTGATGCGATGGTTGCAGTTATGGCCCATCATCCTAATGAGGCGACCGAGGTCGTTCGGTTCAAACCTGAGTATTTCCAATGGTTGGAGAACCAGGTTTTTGCTATCCAAGACTTTCCTTATGCCGGGGTTGATTTTCGTGGAGACCCAAACATGGCTCTTCCGCCAGGAGAGCAATGGGATGATACAGGTAAAATCATTTTCAACATTTTCCTAATTTAATTTTTTGTTTTTATATCGTCCCAAAACTGATAGTAAAAGTTTCAAATGCAGATGTGGGCCCACGACAACCAGCCGCTCTCCAACCTTACGAGAGAAAACAACCAGTTGAACCGGCTCCAGCCCCACAGGACAAATCAACAGAGACTTTGGCCGAGTTGCAGAGCCATCTAGAGCGCCTGACAGGGGACATGCCCAAGACCAGCATAGATGACATCCCTCGTCGACTTCAGCGCTATGTGATTGGGGTCCCAGGACCTTTTAGGAGGTTCCTTTGTAAGGTGGCCCATGCAGTGGTTTCATATCGAGATCATCACCAGTGATGGGATGATCGCCTATTGTAGTCACATATGACATTTTTGCTTTTTGTTATCATTTTTGCCAATCAAAAGGTGTTTTTCAACCTATGATCGAGGACGATGTATTATTTTGACACACTCCTATATATATGATATCATTATCACCAGCTTATCTTGTTAAACATGCTATGGAATGTTTTTAAATTTACTTGTATGATTATTGCACATGTCTACTTAACATTTGAGAGGCAATTGCATCTACTAATGTAAAGATCTTGGAATATGCTCATATTCAATACAGTCAAACTCACGTTCCAAGAGACGCACTCTCAAAAATAATCTCAAGAAAACTGGATTTCTAATGGCGTATACTCTATTAAGCTGTAATACAACGAGTGCAGAATCTAACCTCACCATCAAACTCCGAATCCCAAATGAAATAGATTCAGATAATAACTCAATCACTGCACTATATTCTACAATGTTGTTTGTTGTTTGACCGAGGCTTACCCCATGCATAGATACCAACTCGTCAGAGGGCGAATAGATAACCCAAGCTGCAGAAGAAATATTTCGTGTACTACGACAAGCACCATCAGCGAAACCAATGTATGTTTTGAGAGGCGTCGACATCTGCGACATCAAACGTAAAACCAAGATAAGCGGGAATAACGACGGAAAAAATCACTCTAAGCTTAAGCACATGTTTTAATCTAAAACACCCCAGCTAGAAGAAAAAACTAACCTAACTAAAAAATCTCCACACTCATTTTAAGCATAATACTTCTTCAGGTAAATACCATTTCTGGGTTTACCTAAAGAGACCCCGTCAAAGTCTACCAATTCATAGGCCCCTTTTGCTAGCTTTCGTTTGACAACATAGGGACCATGCCACATAGGCACGAATTTTCCAGCGCCTAATTTATCATTTGCTTGTTCATACAATAAGACTAGATCTCCTTCCGAAAATTTTTGAGGGGTCACATTTCGATCATACTGAGCTTTAATACGTTTTTCATGAGATTCGATCGCTAATGCAGCATCGCGGCGATTCTCATCTAGCTGAGCCAAGTATAAAAAATGTCTTTCCTATTCGGAAGTGGCTGGAAGTAACTCGATGGCCATTCGCAATGACGGGATTTCGCACTCAATAGGTAACACAGCTTCCAAACCATAAACTAGTTGGAAAGGAGTGAACCCTGTTGACATTTTAACTGACGTTTAATACTCCCACAGCACTGAAACTAGCATGTTGTGCCAATTCGACCAATGAATCCCAATGATTCATCAGATCATGATGACTAGAACTTTGTTGATGGCTTCAACCAGGCCATTAGCTTGTGGATAATGAGGAGTTGAATTGTCGTGACGCAAGCCAAGCTGGCCTGTAAGTTCAGTCATCATAACATTTCGAAAATGATGCCCATGATCAGTGATAATCACTTGTGGAACAGCAAACCTAGCAATTATATGATTGAATACGAAAATCAAGTTGTTTTTCCATCTACCTCAAATGTAGGCATCGCCTCGGCCCACTTGGTAAAATAATCTACCGCAAGGATAATATATGCATGCCCCCCGGCCGAGTGAGGGTTACATGTAATAAAATCGATACCCCATTTGGCAAAAGGACCAACGACAATTATAGGGTGGAGAGGAGCAGGTGGAGCACGCATCTTTTGATAAAAAATTTGGCAGTTGTGGCATTTTCAGACCGCAAGAATACAATCTTTAAACATGGACGGCCAGAAATAGCCAGCGTGCAATATCTTTTGGGTTGTGGCATACCTAGACATATGACCACCACACACTCCAGAATGAAAGTCATTTAGGACCCTTTCAGCTTCCTCATGAGTCAAACAACGTCAAAAAATAGAGTCCGCCCCACGACAATAAAGAGTATCTCCAATAATTTTGAATTGTTGGGATTGGAATCGTATTTTTCGATGTTTCGATCGTGAAATATCTGGCCGAAAGGATTGGGTTTGGAGATAAACGATGATATCCCCGTACCACGGATCTAAAGTGCTGATTAGAAACAAGGATTCGTCGACAATGGGCTCCTCCACCATAGTTTTTGTGTCAGCACACGGGAAGTCACACATTAATTCCGAAAAAACTAAAGATTTCTTTGACTTGGACTTTTCAAACTCCAAGTCGAACTCCTGCAGGATGACAATCCATTTGGAGTACTTGCCCCCCAGCAATTGCTTGGTCAAAAATAGATCATGGGGTTGCAATCAAAAATAATTGTAGTCTTACGTAGTAAAATGTAATGACGAAAACATTGGACAACTTGAACAGCTACCAATGCCAATTTCTCCACACGTGAGTATTTTAGCTCAGTTGGATTTAACGTTCGACTAAGGTAATATATCACATTTTTAGTATCAAATTCATCTTCCTGAACTAACACCATCCCGATGGGGGAATAGGAAGCGGCGAGATACAAGAAGTAGTCCTGGTTGAAGTTGAGAGGATGCAACAACGGTGCATGGGTCAACGCATGTTTTAGCGAATCAAAAGATTTTTCAGCTATCTCGTCCCAAAAGAATGAAGTATTCTGCTTCAACAGCCGGGTAAAACCCTTTGTGATCTCGGCGTAGTTAGGTATAAATCGACGTAAAAAGTTTGCTTTCCCTTGCAAACTTTGGAGTTGGCGAAGACTCGAAGGAGGAGGCAATTTGATAATGGCTTCAACCTTCTGGGATCGATGCGAATGCCGGCTTTCCAAACAACAAACCCCAGTAACTGACCCGTTTCAATACAGAACACACGCTTGTGGGGATTCAACCTAATCCAATAATGCCTACACCTCATAAAGATTGCTCTTAAATGGACGAGATGATCAGCTCGATCTAATGAATGAGCAGGCAAGTCATCGAGATAGGGTTGCACAATGTTCTTTATATCATGAAAAGCATAAGACATGGCCCGTTGAAAAGTTGCCCCGTCGTTCTTAAGCCCAAAAGGTAATTTGCAATAAGAAAATGTCCCCCATGGACAAATGAATGTCGTTTTGGGTTGATCAGCAGGTATAATATTGATTTGATTGTAGCCAGAAAAACCATCCATGAAGGAGAAAATTTCGCTGCCGGCACAATCATCAATGATTTGATCAATATAGGGAGTAGGATAATTGTCCTTTGGACAGGCTCGATTAATGTCCCTATAGTCGATGCATATTCTTATTGTCCCTTATTTTTAGTTAACAGGAACAATATTCGATACCCAATCTGTTAACAGGATCAGATAAATGAAACCTGCTTTGAGTAATTTTTCAACTTCTGCTTTAATCGCAACAGCTTTTCTTGGGTGAATCTAACGCAAACGTTGCCGGACGGGTTTAGCGTCCGGGTAGGTTCTGATTTCATGAACTACAATTGCGGGGTCAATTCGTGGCATTTCCTCATATGAGCAGGCAAACACATCGTGGAATTCTTGAAATAAGGCCTTATATGTTTGAATTTCATCTTTTGTACAAGAGTCTCGTATATGAACGTTTTCAACAATTACAGGCTTAACTGAAATGTCAAGGGGAATAGTTCGAGAAATATTTCCCAATTTTAACTCCGAATCGGGATGTTTCATTGGATTCTGAGCGTCCTTGACATATTCAGTCGTAAAAATTGATGAAAAATCATTTTCAAAATGATCGCTCTCGGGTAAAAATGAAGATCTGTGATGAAGATCTTCCCAGGGTAACTCATCGATGCATAGGATTTCATGAATTTTCTCATTAGTTTGAACAAGTTCAGAAAATGTTATTAAATCCAAGTTTGATGTCGAAAGTGATTCCTCATGGACCACATTCATTAAGTCAATTTGGGTGGATGTTGTGTCGGAAAACGACTGCACGGTCTGATATGCAAGTTCATACGGACTCAAAGGCATAAGAGTACCAAATGAGTCTATCTCAGATTTAGAAGGTATGATCCAAGGATAATCATTAACAATGGTTTCTGATGAAATCATATGAATGGTTGTAGTCGAAGACGATGCATTGATAGGAGGAAAAGGAAAAGTGCCCAGTAAACCGGAATCTTTAACTAGTCCTACTCCAACATCCTTATATGGGATCGTCGCTTTACCAACATGCTGAATGCTCTCAGCAGAGGCTGGGTCCAATGAAAAGTAAGACAGCTAGTCTAAGGTTACAATATTTCCATTATGAGGGAATTTTATAAGCCAAAATACGATGAAACAACAGTTGTCATAGCGTAAGACCAACTACGACCCAAGAGAAGGTCGTAATCTAGAGGGGCATCAACCACCTCCACATCCAGATTAATGGTTTTACCTTCAACCCCTATAGGTAGATCCTGTAGAATGCCAAAAGGATGAAACTGACAGCCATCAAAGGCCTTTAGAATCGTCGGGGATTGATTTAGTGAAGGAGAACCAAGTGATCTCCAACACTGTATTAACATAATACACATGGAAGCTCCCTCATCAATCACAGTCCTATGAACAGGTCTGTTTTTTACTATCACTGGAATCTGGACAGCCATCTGATGAGGTAAGCGCGGTGCACTATTTTCTAGATCGAAGATTATAAGGTTCGGGTCGTGAACGTCAACAACTCCTATAGCCGACAAAAGTAACTTGCGTTGTGCTGGACATGATTGCAGCACTTCCAAAGCCGACATTGCTGAGGGTGAAACAGCTAAATCCTCAACAATGTTGTAGTTCTGAGCCGCTCTCGCATGTGGATTGAAAGCAGAGTTTCAAAGTACACCCTTTGTAGGCGGTTTGATTACTAAGTCTGGATTAGGTTTCTCGATCTGCAGTGGATTGGAACCGAGAGCTGAGGTTGATGGATTCGAATGAGAAGATTCTGCTTCTTTACCATCAACAGGACTTTTACTGCCATAATCTTGCGATCGAGTCGCAATCCTAACATGGGACATCGTTAATATGGGTTCTTCATTGGCACTGGAGCACGAACCTATCATCTTACTGTCTTGAGTTGGAAAAGGATCCTTCAAAACAGCAGGAGTTTGGAAACCTTTGACAATTTTCGCAACCTCTACACGATGAGGGCAGTCTCTTGTATAATGTTCTTCATCGTAGATGAGACACGGATAACGAGGTTTGCGTTTTTCATCATTTGATTCCGCTTTTTTGGGTTTCTCTTTCGAGTTCTTATCTATTTTATTCTTCTTCTTCCCTTTCTTCTTACCACCGGTTTTTGATTTAGCTGTGGATGACTCTACAACATGAATATCGGTGGAAAGTTCCGCAAAAGACTCTCCTGTCGGGGAATCTGGAAAGGTAATGATAGGAGAAGAATTCTTGGAAGACTTCTTCTTACTTTTGGTATTAACTGTACCAAACATACCATCAACGGCATGAGACCCTGAAGGAGCAGCAACGATTTGATTTTGTTTGGGTAGATCGGGGATTTTTTCGTGTAACGTACCCGACTGAGTATAAACTAAGTCAAGGTACTGTTCTTGAGCAATTACTTGCTCCTCAGTAACAACTCCGGCCTTAGCTACATCCTCAGTGATCTTGGGTAGTAAAGATTTTACAAACCATTCAGCTAAGATCTGATCCGGGATAAAAACTCTCACTAAACGCCGTCAACGTCTCCATTCATGGATATGATCTGAAATGTAAGTGGATGTTTACTTCTTTAAAGAAGTTAATAATTCCGTGCCATTGTCATATCTGACTGGCAACTGAAAATGAGTTAAAAACGAAGTAGCTAACTGACTAAAGTTATAAAAAGTGGCTCGTGGTAACTCAATGTACCACTTGGCCACAAGACCAATTAGAGTGCGTTGGAAAAGTCGTAAATGAATTGAATCCTCTGAAATGGAATTAGACGCACACCAGAGGTGATAAGTCATCACATGGTTCGACGGGTCCTCTCCTGGCTTACCTTCGAACTTAGGAATATCACTGGGCAACTTATGCGGCATTGGCGGCCAATACTGAAGATAGTTAATTGGATCGTTCGTAAGGCGCGTCAAGTCAGGAAAGTCCAAAGTTGCAATAAACGGTAACTGACGATTAGGGTCCCTAAAACTCTGGGTCTACAGACCAGCCCCAAGAGGAGGATATCCAGGATAACTAGGAATTGGAATTTCATTTGGGATATTTTTTCCTCCTAGAAAACCAGGATTAACCGGACCATACTGGGGTTGTTGAGGTTGTTGGTATGTATACCCAGGGTGCGGTTGATACTAATAGGTTGGTTGTTGCATAGCAGGACCATATTGGTACTCTCCTTAGTACGGTTGTTGATTAAACTGAGGTTGAGTAGTGACAACCGTACTTCCTACAGGCATCTGAACCGAAGTATGGACCGTGGATCCAGACTGAGGTAAATATGTCTGAGGAGTAGATACAGGGACAGTAGAAACCGGAGCTATCGATACTCCAGAAGAAGGTGGGGTAGACGCAATAGATGTTGCAGTAGTTGCAGTAGACATTTGAGGCAGAGTACGAGGTGTACTAGGACCAGACTGAGAAACTACAGAAGGTGCAAAAGTTTGAACAGTAGACTGGACGGGTTGCTGGGATGAACCAGAAACCAAGGGTTGTCCAGGTTGAGATGACAACTACGCATTCAGTTGCAAGACCTGTTGGGATTGAGATGGATCCCACACTAAATTCGTTCCGGGGTATGGACCCATAACAGGTTGAGGATATTGAGGACCATAACCGGGTTGAGGGTAGGGTTGATAATATGATTGACCCGAAGGTGGTTGGTAACCTTGACTTTGGTACTGACCTTGGGGTTGATAACCCTGAGGCACATACTGATACTGGGGTTGACCTTGAGGTACATACTGATATTGAGGTTGATTTTGAGGTGCATATTGATACTGAGGTTGACCTTGAGGTACATATTGATACTGAGGTTGACCTTGGGGTACATATTGAGTCTGCGGTGGACCTTGAGGAACGTACTATCCCGTAGGTATGTACTATCCTTGAGGTTGCCCCCCTCGCGCAAATTGAGTACCCTGAGGTTTCCCCCCAGGCATATACTAGGTACCTTGAGGTTGCCCCCCAGGCACATACTGGGTACCTTGAGGTTGTCCCCCAAGCGGTAACTGGCCACCTTGAGGTTGAGGATTGGGAATAGAACATGACATCATGAGAATATCTTCTACACTCAACGGTTTAGTACCATTATTTCCAGTTAATAACTTTTGATCAATAGGTTGAGGAGATGCTCCCGAAAAAGTACCAGAAATGGACTAATACCCAGCGGGAACAGAAGGAACGTCGTACAAAAAAGCTTCCGGAGATTGAGAAAACATGGATGACTGCTTGGACATATTTAGCGAAGGATAGTAACCTCTAGGTGTTGGGTGATAAGAGATACGAGGTGGTGAAAAACTTAGTCTCGGGTTTTCCAAAAAATCAGTCAATGAAAGATACCAAGCACTGCTCCTAGGTGGACTGTAAAAGATTGATTCACGTTCCCTAAGGTCTAAAATAGGTCAATCTTCTGGAATAAGAATGCCTTCTTCATTTTCCGAAATAGCAAGTTCTTCAATAGCTATTAGTCCAGAAGGAAGATCTTGGGTAATTATTGCTTCTACCCTAGGTGAACTAGGACCACTAGAAGCTGGAGAAGCAAACCCTGATATTGGAGTAGCAGCAATTTTAGATTCGAGTTCAGATATTTCAGGCTCTTCACCTATATCACTAGTAGATGCAACACTACCAGTAACTTCTGAAACAGATACATGCTGTGTACTATAATCTGCTATTAACGCTGAAAAATCAAGATTATATCTCGCCAAAGCAGATTCTCCTCTTTCAGGTGACCCACTTCTACTGTCTCTAGGAGTTACCAGGGCCTGTAGCCCTTCAAGCTGGCTTGGTGAAAACTCAGGATGTTGGCCCTGAAGTCTACGAGACTTCCTCGGTAACTCAGCCATGGTTAAAAACTTTTGACTACTTCACACGAAAACAAAGTAAAATCTCAATGAAAACAACCTAAAGCCTCTAAAGAACCAAACAAATTGGATCACACGCCTAAAGAATCTAGGAGATCAATCACACACAAACAGTAACTTTCCATACCGAAAACACTAGTTGGTGATGAAATCCAACGTCGCAGAGTTCGATACAGAAATAACGGTTCGAACAGTTACCCCAGCAACCTGCTTAATGAATAGACTGGCACAAGTCTCCACTTAACCGTCTCGAGTGAAGAGAACCCCCCAGAAAATCCAAGTGAGTCTAGTTGACGTCTGCTCCAAGTACAGTGTGATCTTCCCGCCACCGTCACCTTAGGAAGAATCCTATAGAATACGGTCACTATGATTATCAACAGAAACAAATATACCTGGGGGAACATTCTATGATCTGATACGCACGCAAGGGCAGAGTAACAAGCTCAATCCCCTTAAAGGCTCCTTGACATAAACCAAGGTTTACCAACAAGTGACCCCAGGCTCCTCGACAATGGTTAATCCAAGGTTTACCGTTTGTAATACGTGAATATCTGGCGTCGTTCCCAATGAGGAAGGATTGATTCTCACATTGGTTCAGACACGATCTCGTGCTTCTCCTTTAAGAGGAGCTTTCCCAGAGCATAGATGCAACAATTGGATTTATCTCCTACCGCAAGATAGAGCTACTTGTTTGTTTTACTGTCTTGGAGAGTTAAGTACTCCCTACTCCAAGACACTAGCCTAAGCTATGTTGGTGTAATAGAGCCCTAGAAATAAAAAGATTTCTAGATTGTTTTTACTTTAAGCGTTATTTTTATTGGTTTTTGATTAAGTCAAGAGGTGCGGAGATGAAACTCATGGTGTGAAGACTTGACTCAAAATCACTAAAAATATGCACTTAAGATGATTTAAACAATCTTTGCTCTTCAATGAACTTCTAGCTAGGAAAGAGTTTGAGAATACAAATGCGTGTAAACATAAATCTGTCTTAACAAGCAAATTAAAAGAAGAGTTTTTGTTCCAATGCACTCAAAACGAGACAACTAGTTATTTGCACAAAAATTTCCCTTTTCATTCAAACGCTCAAATGCTACCAAAACAAACTTTTTCAAAAGAGATTTTTGTATTTTTATAAAAACACTCAAAACTATGACTAAAGAAAATCTTGAGAAAACTATGAATAAAGAAAATCTTGAGAAAACTATGAACAAAGCAAATCTTAAGATCTACAAACTATAAAAAAATACTTGAAGTAAAAGCTTACAAGATGTTTTTTCATTTTAAGGATGTTTTACTTGGCGATAAGTAGACCAAGGACCAACTTGTCTAGACTCACAAATCAGTCAAAAAACAAATGATTTTTGTTTTCTTTTGTAAAAGTGAAATCCAAACTTTTAACACAAGATTTTTCAAAGTTTCGCAAAGAGAAAACACAAGATGGATTCCTCAACAAAGGTTGATTTTACAAATGGTCAGACTCATAAGAAGGCCAGTAAAAACCAAGGTGATCTGAGGCTTCTATGCTTCTAAGCTCTGAGCTACTACATGACCAAAATGAAAATCAAGACCGACAATCGAAACTTCTAGGAATTTCACCTAAAACCCTAACACCAATGAAATCAAACCAAGGAAACATTTTGATAAGTCACATGCAGGTCTAGGCAGAGGATAACAACATCTGAACCAAAATAAAACTAATTGAAAGAGTAAAATTTAAGTTTTTCAAAAGTTTAGCAGGGTCCGCAGGTTCAGAGTTTGCACAGGTGCGTGCACGCTCTGTGTGCAAAGTAAACATGCGTAGAGGTACGCACTGTGTTACAAGCACAGGGTGCGGACTTCTCCTAAAGTTATGAAAAGCCAAAACAAACCTAGATCCACTAAATCCACCCAATTCCACACACAACAAGTCAAAAACAGAAACAAAAAGGCAAGTTTCTCAAGTCAAAGTGAAAACAAGGAAAACAATCAAGTCCCCAGTGGAGTCACCATTTTGTCACACGGAATGAGTCGAGGTTGCGGACAAGATCGACCTTCCTAGTATCTAAAGATATCTAGTGACAAGCAAGCCAATCAAAAACTATATTTCTCTAAATATGCAATTAA
>APFE031729671.1:0-12436 GCA_000404065.3 Pinus taeda | reverse complement strand
TTGAAATAAAACCTACGAAATTGATAAAGGGGCAAGGTTTGGCTAAATTAATGTCTGAAACAAATTTCCAAGCCTTGGACATCAACCAACTGGATAGTGAACCGGAACTGGCGACTCCAAAGATCAATGTAGCCTTTGAACAATCTCCGTGGTATTCTGATATCTGTTATATATTGCAAAACCTGTGTGCTCCCCTAGGATTGTCCAGAACTAAATGTAGTTTCTTAAAAATGAAAGCCTCAAGCTTTTGTGTAATAGAGGGAAATTTGCTTTGGAAAAACCATGAGGGTATATTGCTAAACTACTTAATTGAGAATGAGGCTAACAGTGTCATAAAATAATTTCATGCAGGTGATTGTGGTGGACACTTGTATTGGAAATCCACCGTGGATAAAATACTAAGGGCTGGTTACTATTGGCCCACTTTGTTCCCTGATGTCAAAAATTTCACTACCTCATGCCATAAGTGCCAAATATTTGAGGGAAAGAGAAAATTATTGCCACTCCCTTTGAGGCCTATTGCAACAGAGAGACCTTTTCAGTAGTGGGGCTTGGATTTCATTGGGGAAATTCATCCCTCATCTTCAGGCCAACATAGATGAATCCTGACAGCCATAGACTACTTCACCAAATGGATTGAGGCCATCCCATGTAGACAGGAAAATGATTCACTGATCATTCAGTTTTTAGAGAACAACATATTGTCTAGATTTGGTTGCCCCAACAAGATAATAACAGACAACGCTGCTGCTTTTAGATCCAAGAAGATGGTGAACTTCTGCCACAAATTTCATATTACTTTGGGCCATTCCACCACATACTACCCTCAAGTAAATGGCCTAGCTGAATCATTAAATAAAATCCTTGTAAACATCATAAATAAGGTGTTGGAAGAAAATAAGAAGAATTGGCATAAGAAGCTTGTGAATGCCTTATGGGCAGATAGACTAACAACCAAGAGATCCATTGGGGTTAGCTCATATGAGTTAGTCTATGGATTAGAAGCCAAATTTCCTTCATCACTAGGGGTTCCTGTTATGAAACTTCTTCAAGAAAGTCAAGCTGAGCCTAATGACATGCAAAGAAGGATCAATCAAATAATATGTTTGCAGCAAACCAGAGACCAAGTTTATAGCAGAGTACAAATTCTCCAAGAAAAGTTAAAGAAAGCTTTTGATAAAAGGACTAAGGCTGAAGATTTCAGCGTAGGTAACAAAGTCCTCAAGTGGGATTCAAGAAGGGAAGATAAAGGAAAACATGGAAAATTTGATTCTCTTTGGAGAGGACCATTTATTATCCAAGCAGTCCAAGGAAGCAACACCTACTTCCTAAAAAATATGGATGAAACTGACTTAAATGAAGGTCCGCTCAATGGCAGGATGTTGAAGCATTATTTTGACTACTTTCCATGCATATAGCAGGGTCTTTCCTCATGTACATAATCAGTTGTATATATTTTCTTTCAGCATACAAATAGTTCAGTTCAAAAGATTGTTGTAAATAAGCAGAAAAAGGCTTTAGATTCCAGAAGTTCCACATAGGTGACAGCCTCCAGTTTTGAAGTACAAAGAGAAAGTTTTCAAGTTTTGGTAGGGGCATGTCAAGGGCCAACGCATTCTGACCTTCTGTTCTTCGTCTTTCAAAAGAAAAACCATCCCCAAGTGGAGCCATTGTTAGCTACCTATACCAATAGGTTTCATTTTTCATGATTAGCAGGGGAAGTGCCAATATGATCTACTTTGATGATACAAAGATTTCATATTTTTGTAGAGAAAGTATACCTACATTTGGTTGATGCTGCCCTACTTCAGAATGGGTGATCCAACAGCCTATGCTGGGTCATGCCATGTTTCAATTTTGGTTTAGATTACAAAAAGAAACCTGTCCAAACAGCTCAATCTTGGCAGGTAAAGTAGATAGGTAGAGAAAGAAGGCTCCCAACTATTTAATCTGGGGCCTTAGAAGCAATAAGGGTAGCTTTAGATAGAAAATCAAAAGAAAGCCAAATGAAAAGAAAAGGCACAAAAGGGTTTGCAAATCTAAGTGCACCCTCCTTGGAGTAACAAAAAATGCTAAGCAATAGAGTGGGTAGGCAGAGGGGGTTGCAGAAAGAATGGTTCATAACATTTCACTGGCCTAAAGGAAAGGTAAAAACACGGTGCCAGTACAAATGGCCTATTTTGCAGCAGTCTTGCAGAAGCTTGATGGAGCATGCCTAACTTCCAAAATCACCCCCTATCACATTCATGACTAACATCCCTATGCCACCCATGTTCACAAAGAAAGTCAAAGTATTTTGTTGGTTCTAATCTCTTCAAGAGCCACATTTCTTGTGCTAATATTCTTTCCATTTTGATCTACTTCCAAAAAACTAAGTTGATTTCATATAAACAAAACTTAGTATTCCACCCCCCCCATCCACCCCTCTCACTCATATTAACTACTAACCTATTACTATTTAGCTCCCCATACCCCCTATTCCCCTATTACTATGTAAAACTTCTTAAAAAACCCAAAAAATCTAAGTATCCCCTCCCCCGAGCATTATAGCTCTATGCATGATTTTCAATGTCTTCAAGCGCTAAAAACATTTGAGCGTGACCCAAAGAGCGCCAAAGAATTAATCCTAGGGTTAATCCGAGATTTGCTCGGATTAATAACCTTAAACCCGTTTTGCGAATAAACCTTGAAAAAACCAGAAAAACCCACTTTTATAAAGTTTCCGCCGGGCCCGCAGTGAAAGAAATAATGATATTTTATTCCTCCCCATACTTCGTATTGCCCGCGCATGTTATCGACCGTCGGATCTGGGCTTTCCCATCCGATGGCCCACATGCATATCGGACGGGACTTCATCAACGAAAGATACCACCCGAGAAACTGTCAGAGGGTGACGTCAGGTTTCTGCCACGCGTCACCCTTACATTCTCTCGCGTCGCACTCTGACAATATCGCGACCGTATAAAGGGCGGTCCGAGAAAACCCACTTACCGCTCAACTATAACGCCTGCCCATGCCAGCGCCACGCCCGCCCACGTCACTTCCTCTCAGCGCCCTGTCAGCACCCCCGACCGCCAGCGCTACTACGTGTCCGCCACTCGTGCAATCCCCGTGGACCACTCATAGACTGCCACGTCACCGGATGACGTCATGCTGACGTCACCCGACCCTGACCCCACCTGATGACGTCATCCAAAAAGCGCGCCAAATACCCAAAAGTCCATATTTTAGCCAATTTTTGTGTTTTTCCTCACTTTTGCAAATTGAACTATTGCTCACCTCTGCATGTAATTTACGACCACCTGTCGCCAACCTGCAAAAATCAACCTGAAGGATGCTACCGCTCCCCACCCGCCTGCATTTGTGACCATTGCCGGCAATTCACCAGGTATTTTCCCAAAGAATCCTGTCAAGGCTTGCTTCTATCCATAATTCTACAGGACTTAATTAACAAGAGTAATTACAACCAATTTACCAGTAAATTCCCAGTAAACCAGTACTCCTTCATAGTTGCAGGGTCGAAATTCACCTGCTAAACCCATATACAATCACCTTTTCCTGAATTCCCACTCTGTCTGCGCATTCGTGGACTCAAAACCTGAAAGGCATAATTCACTGGAAAAACAGAGTTGCCAGTCCCTGCAGTCCCTAAATTAACTCCCTTTGAGCATTCTACGCCATTTGTCACCACAGTTGCCTCATTTACCCTTACAATTGGCTTCACTTTTGCAAAATTAGCCCTTTGTGTTCTCCTGCCCACTAAAGCCAGTTTCAGTACAAACTCACAGGTACTACCCAGCCATGGAAACACCAGTAGCCCTGAATGTTCAGCCTCTGAACGCCCCACACAGAGATCTAGAGTGGAAGGCCCTGGGTGATAGAGATTACCAGATGTTAGACTCCATGGCCATGACAACCAAATTCAATATTCACCTGTTGAATGAGTTAAAGGCCCAATATCTTAGTGGGGCTGATAGCTTAGGAATTTGGGACTCCCACATACCCATTTACAACCTTCCTCAAGTCAATGTCCTCCCAGACTTGATAAATCAATGCATGTCAAGCTATGACCCCTGTCAGAGAGCCATCCTCAGCCCCTCAGGCTCAGTATTGTTCCATATCACCCCTGAGGCCATCAATGAAATGCTCCACTTTCACACCACAAAACCCCTAACTCCTCTCTCCATCCATGACTTGATAACGAAAGGGGGCAAGTTGTCCAGTGCTCAGATTGCCAGGATTAGTCAGTTGTTTATCCAGCCACAATTTGAAGCTATGAGCACCACCCTTCCTATAGCTTATCAGTATCTCAATGAGCTGAGCAAAATGCTGGTGGATTTGATCAGTTACATCCTGGGTTATGGGTCATATGAGGATGTGGATGAAACCATTATGGCCATGCTGTCCATTTTCTCCCCAGGAATGCCTCCTGCTGTACATTATGATTTTTCCACTTTTATTGCGAATAAGATTCATGAGCAATTAATGAATCTAGAAAGGGAAAAGGTGTTTAAATACACCAGGTACATATATCATTTATTCTTGTTTTATCAGCCTGACGCCTTCCCTGTCCCTCTCAAAAAGCTAGATGCCCAGGGAAGCCCAAGGTCTGTTGTGTTTTGGTCTTCAATCTGCCATATTCTAGCTTATTCACCTTACACCTACTGTGAATTCATTGACCTTTTCATCCATCCAGCTATGACCTTACTATTGGGTGTCCCTCCTCCCAGATTGACAGAGGAAATGCAAAGAATCCTTCACCTCTCAAAGGTCTACAGCATTGGTGATTGGTACTTCTACCAACACCACACAGTAATCAGAATATATGGCTGTGAGTTGAGTCCTTATAGGTTGCCAAAAGATGTCCCTATGAGACTCTTTGCCTGAGAGTACTTTAGGCAGTTTGGAAATGCAGACTTTTTCCATTTCCAAAGCAAAAATAAGAAAGTGCAACTGAAGGTGAAAAATCAGCTAGGCCCTTTTCTGTACAATAAAAGGGAGGAAGGATGGAAGGAAGCTGACCTGATCCTAGAGACCCTCAGACTGCAAACCAACTTCAAATGGGTGCCTTATGACCCCAACCACTTCATTTCCCTCAGGAGGATAAAATACAAATTGGGTGGCTACGCTCACGTTAAATTGCCTCATATTGAGCAGTATGCCAATACTTTAAGCTGGAAAGAGGGCACCCTAGAAGAGACAATTGGTAGGGAGAAAATGCTACAAAGAGAGGCAAGGAATCTTGAAAAAGAGGCTGACTTAGAAACTTGTGGACAGGTTTCTTCCTCCTCTCAAAAGCAAATTGGAGCAGCTGCCTCATCTTCCACAGCCCAACAGCAAGCAGCCAGAATTTCCCAACAGGAATCAACCAAAGATTATGACAAGCAGGTGGAGCAGGAACAACCACCTCCTAGGATAGAGCAACAAACAGAACAAAAAATAGAAAAGGAGGTTGAACAGCCAGAAGAACATCAAGAAGGGGGGCAACCTATGCAGCAAGAGCAAATGGCTGAAGCCCCAACAACCAATAAGCAACAGGCTCAAGAGAAAATGCCTCCTGGGCAAGAAACGACAGTGGAGGCCTCAGTGCTTCAGACTCCACAAAATGAGGAAAAAGGAAAGAAGAGGGACAGAGAACAAGAGACTCCCCTCACCACGTCAACAAATCAAGGGGAGAAAAGGTAGAGATTAAATCCCCTCTCTGAGGAAGAAATGCCTATGGGGCAATCGTTGGGAATGGGCCCACCAAGTATGGAGGCATCTACCAGTTCCTTTCAGCATGAACAAGAGAGAACCATTGGAGGAGAGGTCAGCTCCTCAAGCCATCAAAGGAGAATAGAGGCAGGCATCAAGAAACAGTTTATTGAGATCAAGAGGAGAAATGAGCCACTCAAGCTCCAAATCTACAACTAGTTGCTGAAGATGGCCCCTACCAATCAACAAAGGCTTATGTCAGCCTATGACATCACAGAAGGAAAAATGACCATGAGTCATTTCATGCCCACCATGCTATAGCCACAGTCAGCTGCAGACTATATAAGAACCAACCTTGAGGTTCTTGCAAAGGACATCCACCCTATGGACCAAATAGAGCTTCACAAGCAAACGGGTGAGATGGTCTATGCAACATTGGCAAACAAAACAATGTTGGCTAATAGGTTGGAAAACAACCTAAATAATACATCTTCCCAACTTCAGTTGGAGAAGGCTTCCTCCCTGGCCAAAGACAACGGGATCAAGTCTTTGGAAGATATAATTATAGAGCTTGGGCATGACCCCAAGGATCCAAAGGCTATACAATCACTACTAAAGATAAGAGATGCAGACCTTGCAGCCCTAAGAAATAAGGTGAAGCTCCCAGCAACCATTCACCCCCAAACAGATGAGGTTGCTCAGCAGAGGCAAGACCAGGAGGTAGCTACATTGTTGGTAGCACTGCATAAACAGCTAGTGCAGACAGAAGGGAATCCGGAGGACACAGAGGCTGCACTGCAGGCAACCCTGCAGCAGAAAGAGGGAGGCCAGACTTCTCAGCCCCCTCCAGAGGTTATAAACCTTGAGGAGCCCCCAAAGGCTACTCCTCCTCCCACAGAACTAGCAACACCATCAACATCAGCAGCAGCACCATCAACATCAGTAGCACCACCAACACCAACTACAGAGCAGGCTCCGAGCCTTGACATGCAGAAATTGATGAGTGAGATCCAGGCCCTCGAAGCCCAGATGACAGAACTGAATGGATCCAAGGAGAATTTGGCCAAGCTGAATGAGAAATATGAAAAATCCAAGCAGAATGTGGCTGAGAAAGGGAGAGAAATAAAAGATCTCAAAGAAAGGATAAAGGAGCTGGAGAAAGAGCTCACCCTTGACAAAGTGGTGGCTGAGATCAGGACAGTCTTGTGGACCCACATTGGGCAATCAATAATGGATCAGTGGCAATACATTGAAACTATCCATGACCAAATGGAGCTCATAGGAAAAGCACAAAAGGAAGTCCATAGAGCAAAGGCATCTCTAGGCAGTATGCTTGAGATAGCCAACATAATGATTAATGTGCTTAATAACCAGACAGGTCCTCAGCTGGCAGCAATTGGGATCTCCAACAGGATAGAAACTATCCAGCTAATAAAGAGGGTCCTCACACTGAAAAGCCTGGTGCAGACATTGGATAGAAGAAGCCAGGACATGCAAACAGAGGTCAACAAGTTCATGGACAAGTTTGCAGCATTACAGGGCAGAGGTCTTCTAAGCTTGCTCAACAGTGCATGGAAACTTCTATCACATGAGGTTTATGCAAAAAGGGTGAATACATTTTCCACCAATCAAATCAGTCAAGGATCAAGCAGCTCACAGGTAACAGGGCCAACATCTGGGAAAAGTCTCTATGACAGAGTAGAAAAATTGTTTTTTATTATGAATGAGATCAACCATTTATTTGAAGTTCCTCCGAACTTCTACAAATACACAGAGGCAGATGAGACCTTGGATGCAATTTTGAGGCATCAATTGCCTACACAGGAATGGTGGACCTCAATGATATAGTTATTATTATAAGCAGGGGGTTCATCAAAGTTTTGTCATCATATTTGGAAAATATGATGCATATACTATGACTGGAAAAGGTGGAATGAGCCAACTCAGCAGGAAGATTCGACCACCAAAAGCAACAATGACAGCTAGAGGTAACAGGGCCGAGAAAGCTACAGAATGACAGAGTATAAAGACACATCATTCACATCATTCAGCATTAAAGCAGAATGCTCAACCGACTCAGTCTCCTCCAAAGGTCAAGAAAAGGCCTGACAGCATTAAAGACCATTTATCTTACATTTAGAGTAGCAATAACTTTCTTATCTGCTATTTTGTAAAGTTGGTGAGCATAGTTAATTTATCAAATGACTCAGCATTTAGATATTTTGTAAAATCTATTGTATATATTCCCCCTCGTACAAAATTTCAAGGGTGGTTGGTTTTTGTTGTTCTCTTATGAAGAAATGAGAACTCGGCTGTAACTTTCAGAAGGATGTTATAAATAAAGCTTGGAGTTTACAGGAACTGAGTCTTACTGGTGCATACTGTGACTGGAACCATTGAATGCTACATGATTCTAGTGCTATGGCTTAATATAATAAGTGTTTCTCTATCTCTGTTAAATTTCTGTTATTTTTTTTAACTCATGACTCTCACATGTTGTTCTAAATCTAGGAAATAAAGAAAAAGAATAGCTCAGTATTTGTCCATGGAGACACCCTGATCTCAATCTATCTTCACTATAAATGTTTTTCTATAACTTCAGTTGTTTAAATTGGAATTCTTAACTGCTCCAATAAGCCCTGAATATCTCACAGTTACTATTTAGTAATTCATGTATGCTACTGAATAGAAATTGTTGTTCAAATTTTTATCACACTGTCTGTAACTTCACATCCCCATAGTTTCACTCACTAATCGTAACATTATATTAAGAATAGCCATCTAGCCTTGCAGTAAAACTTTCTCCATCACAGGCATGGGGACTATCTCACATTTCTGACTCCATATGCCCAATGGATTAGCATCTTCTGCACACTTCATGCCCTTGTTACAACAACATTTCACCAACCAAAGTCTCAAATAGAAAACTAAAACTTTTAACTAGCCTAAAATCTTCACAACGCATAGCTGAAACTTAAAGAGAGAGCCCTCTCTGATTATAGGTAGGCTAGGACCTATAATCCAAAGCTTGGTTAGTGGTTACCCCGGCCGTATTCCCTTGGGAGTCATAGGGAACAACCTGGGTGTTAACATAAATGGCGACTCCACTGGGGACAACCTCAGGATTTTCTAATTGCTGTATATTTCCTAAAGCTACAGGTGAAGCCTGAATGTTAGCCAGGAAGCTTTCAAAACTGTTTCTATTTTACATTAACAAGTTTACATAAAAGCTTCTTCAGTCTATCTTCATACTAGCTTTGAGACATACACAACCATTCCAAAATCTTGTCTGGCCCTTGCAAATACAAGAAAATTCTAAAAATACTCAAAAACAAGTTCAGAAGCTGGCTCCCAAGAAGAATCAATGGTATACAAGGTCAAATCCTGACCCTAACCCACCAACTGTTTTTGAAAACCCCAACACAATCCCTAAAAACATTAGGAAGCAGCAAAAACAGGGAAATCATTCTGACTTGAGCCCTGAGACAGTCTACCTTAACCTTGTTTCCACTCCAATCAAAGTTCTATTCCGGTCTACCCCTGGTTCCCCTAGTTCACCATCTACATCTCAAAGTCCTCCTTTCACACCTTCATCCACTGCACATGTACCCTTGACCAACACTGTAGTCTCTTCCATACCTATTACCCCTGTTGTCCCAATAGTTCCTGTTGTCCCGTTTATCCCTGTCAATCCTATAAACTCTGCAAGTATGGCTAATAGATATGCACCCCTGCAGTCACCTGCTAACGCTGCAGCCCTACCTCATGACTACCAATCCAAAATCTCATACTTTGACTCCACTGGCTTTTTTACAGCTATTCAACATGCCAGAAGGATGCAAGATCATTTTGAGAACTATGAAATTGATGATGACAGTGTAAGAATGAGAATTTTTGTTCAGAGCCTGACAGGTGATGTAAGAACCTGGTTTAGATCACTCACGGCAAACACCATAACAAATCCTGATGAGCTTTACCAAGCCTTCACTAATAGATGGGAAAAGAAGAAAGATCCCTTGCACATACTGGGTGAATATGATACAATCAAACGAGGTCCTCAGGAGACCGTTTTGGAGTATTGTGCAAGATTCAACAATGTATATAACGCAATACCGCAGAATTTAAGACCTCCTCCTGATTTAGCTTTGTACAAATTTCCTGATGGTTTTGACCCTGATATGGCATATCAGTTGATGGAAAGAGCCCCTGAAACCCTTGAAGATGCCCAAAAAGTTGCTGTCATAGTAGAGGCTAACCTAATTGCCAAAAGAAACAGGGCAAGATTGGAAAAGAGGACCACCTTCAAAGAAGAACCCCCAGCCTTTGATCAGAAACTGGATGCAATACTCACTGGCATGAAGAGGTTGGGTGACAGAGTAGAATCAGTTGAGAGAAAGTCATCATGGGAAGCACCACAAAGTAACCCTATCAGGAATCCCAATTTTAGGAGAAATGAAAACCCAAACGTTGGCAAGACCAGTTCTGATCCAAAGATAAGACCTCCATTCCAAGAAAACTATACTGAAGCATCCACTTCAAATGAGCATGTAGATGACACCCACATTAACCTAATGGGCCTGAATGATGAGCAGCAAGTTTTTCTGAGTCATGAAGATCATAAGGAAGATGACATTAAGAGTTCCAAACTAAGTCAGGTGAGTCATTTGACTTTAAACAAGGTTATGACACAGCTGTTTATGAAGTTCATAAGCAATACAAGCTAAGAACTAGAACTGTAAATGTAACACACCCTGAAAAAGCAAAGGATAGCCTGCAGCCCAAAAAAGCCATAGTCACAGAACCACATGACAAAACTGATTCAGTTACAAATAAAATGACCGTTGAAGAAGTAACTGAACTATTTCGCTCAAAACAAAAGCCAATGGTTGCATCACCTTTGCAGCCTAATCCAAGTAATACTCCTCAAGAGATGAGTAAAAAAGATAAGTCTCATGATCAAGATAAGAATCAAGAGGAAAAATTAATAAACAAGGAAAAGATTGTCACCCACAATACCAAGATCCAATCTGAAAGACCTTTTGACTTAGAAGCTGAAATTGGCAAATTGAAGATAGCTATTCCTCTTTCAGAATTAGCCAAGCAAGAATTTCAACAAAAATCAAGAAGTCCTAAACTTAATCGTAATAAGAAATGTAATGTGTTAGATGAACCCCAGAATTGCTTTTCGGTCCAGAGGTTGATGGAAAGACAACAGTTACAGGGATCTTACCTTTCTATGTTAGCTTGCATGTTCATGATAAGATACTACATAATGCAATGTTTGATTCAGGCTCCTCTCACAACCTTATGCCTAAATCAGTGATGGAGAGGCTCAACCTAGACATTACGAGACCTTATAAGGACCCGTTTTCATTTGACTCCGGCCAAGTCAAATGTTTAGGCTTAATAAAATATCTTTGTGTGTCACTTGTCCAATACCCAAATAAAACAATTCTAATGGATGTTGTAGTTGCTGATATCCCACCCAAATATGGAATGCTATTATCAAGATCATGGGGGACTAAACTCCAAGGTTCCCTACAATTAGACATGTCATATGCCACCATCTCAGTCTTTGGTCAACCCAAGAGGACATATAGAGAGTCACTTATGAAATACATGGTCAGCAGTGAAGACAAGCCTCAAAACTTTCCCATATATGCTGTCCATTCTGACATAGACTCCTATATTCTATTCAATGAAAATACAGGTCCCACAAATGATGAAGAAACCCAGACACTCAAACAAGATCGACATATAAATGAAGAAACTCCTGATCAAGAAATATTGGTTGAGAAATCAACAAACAAAAATGTTTAAGAAGACAAACCAAATGTAAGCCAAAATCTCAAATTGTTGATGCCAAGAACCACAACAGTTGACAATCCTTCCCTAAATCAAGAAGTCCTCTGGTTTCTTGAATTCGATGGGTCAGCCAACAAATTAGGGGCAGGAGCAGGGGTTTGGATACATAACAAACAAAACAATCATGTAGAGGGCCGAGCCTATAGGTTAAACTTCAGGTGCACCAACAACATGGCAGAATATGAAGCTCTCTTACTAGGCCTCAAGCTAGTAAAATCCTTACAAGCCATAAAAGTTTCAATCCTAGGAGATTTAGACCTAATTATCCAACAAGTAAAGGGAAATTTTGTCACTAATGACAAAAGACTGAGATCTTATAGGTCTGCTGCTGCTGAAATACTAAATTCCTTCACTGAATTTAAAATTACCAAAATTCCTAGAAACCATAACCTTCATGCTCATAGTTTGGCCACATTTGCAAGCACTTGCAAGCTACCTTTTGAACCCCAACATTGCTTTAAAGCTGAGATAAAACACAAACCTTCTATCCCAAACAATGTCAAGGATTGGAAAGTATTTGAGGATGATACACAAATAAACAATTTCTTGACTTTGCAGCAAGAATTTTCAGGACTGAACATTGATACAGAGGCTGCAAGTGATTCACAAATACTAGCTGAACAACACCAAACAAATATCTCACTCAAAACAGCAAAGCAAATGCTTTTTCCAACAAACTTTGACCAGGAGAAGATACAAGAACTTGAACAATTTCATTCTGAGGAAATAGCTGATACTGAAGCTAAAGTTATACAATGGAAAGACAATTTTCTTCCAACAGGCCTAGCTCCATTGGAGGACATTTTTGACTCAAATGATGTCCCTAGAAAACCAAAATTGCAGCCCCTTAATGCTGCCATTGAAGAGTGCAACATTG
>APFE031729670.1:1840-26672 GCA_000404065.3 Pinus taeda | reverse complement strand
TGTGTTTATGGAAAACAAAAGAGAGTCAGATTCCTTAGAGTTGGGAAATAAAAGAAGAGCGAAAAATTAGAGCTTGTGCATACAGATGTATGGGGACCTGCTCAGGTATCATATCTTGGTGTCTCTCGTTATTATGTTACTTTTATTGATGATGCAACAAAAAAAACCTGGATTTACTGTATTCGAAATAAATATGATGTATTTGATACTTTCAAGAAATGGAAAGCTTTGGTTGAAAATGAGACAGGAAAAAGGTTGAAGTGTCTCAGATCAGATAATGGAGGTGAATATTGCAACAAAAAGTTTGATAGGTACTATTCAGAGAATGGAATTCGTAGAGAGAAGACAGTTGTAGGAACACCACAAGAAAATGGCGTGTTAGAAAGGATGAACAGGACAATCATGGAGCGTGCACGGTCCATGAGATTGCATGTAGGATTTCCTTTACAGTTTTGGGCAGATGTTGTAGATACTGTTGTTTATCTAATAAACAAAGGGCCTTCAAGTTCCATGGATGGTGGTATTCCAAAGGAGGCATGGACAGGTAAAAAGGTAAACTACTTTTTAAAGACTTTTGGTTGTGAAGCCTTTGTCCACATTAACAAAGAAAATAGAACAAAGCTTGAGGCAAAATCAAAGAAATGTACCTTTATTGGATATAGTGTTAATGATTTTGGTTATCACTTTAATGATTATGAAAAACACAAAATCATTAGGAGCAGAGATGTGATATTCAATGAAGAGGTTTTGTATAAGGATCATCTGTAGGAAAAGACACAAGAAAAAGAAAAAAAAGAATACACAGTGCTTGACAATATCATAGGAAAAGTTATGGTGCCTAAAAATCATAATGATCAACAACCACAACAACAACAAGCACTTCAAACACCTGAAAGTGGTGTTAGAAGATCTACTAGGATAAGTAGACCCCCTGGAACAATACTCTCCTCCATTATATTATGTATTGTTGACTAATTCTGGTGAACCAGAATGTCATGAAGAAGTGGGAGCAAGCCATGAAAGAAGAGATGGACTCCTTATCACATAACTAGACTTGGGACTTAGTCAGGTTGCCTACAGGTAAAACAACTTGCAGAATAAATGGGTTTACAAGTTGAAGGAAGAAGATGGAGGTAGAAAAAGGTATAAAGCTAGACTTGTGGTGAAAGGGTTTGCACAGAAAAATGGTATAGACTTTGATGAGATACTTTCTCTTGTTGTAAAAATGACTTCAATCAGAACTATTCTAAGTCTAGTAGCAGCTGAAGATTTGCATCTTGAGCAGTTAGATGTAAATATAACCTTTCTCCATGGAGATTTGGAGGAAGAGATATATATGCAGCAGCCACAAGGATATGAGGTAAAAGGGAAGGAGAAACTAGTGTGCAGGTTGAAGAAGAGCTTGTATGGCTTAAAACGGGCTCCAAGGCAATGGTATCTAAAACTTGATAGGTTTATGTCTGAACACGGTTATACTAGATGTCACTCTGATCATTGTGTTTATCTCAAAAGGAAAAATGATGGCAGCTATATTATATTGTTATTGTATGTAGATGACATGCTTGTTGCAGGTTCTAACATGCAGGAAATAAATGTGCTCAAAAGGAAATTGGCAAACTCATTTGCAATGAAGGATTTGGGTGCTGCAAAACAAATCCTTGGTATGAGAATAACTAGAGACAGGAAGAATCGTAAATTAACATTGTCTCAAAGTGAGTACAGAGAAAAGGTATTGAAAAGGTTTAATATGCAGAATGCAAAACCAGTTGGTATACCTTTGGTTAGCCATTTCAAATGAAGTAAGGAGGCATGTCCCAAGGCTCAGGAAGAAAGGGCTCATATGTCTAAAGTTCCATATGCATCAACAGTTGGAAGCTTAATGTCTGCAATGGTCTGCACAAGGCCTGATATTGCACATGAAGTGGGAGTTGTAAGCAGGTACATGAGAAATCCATGAAAAGAACATTGGATGGTGGTGAAGTGGATTCTCAGGTATTTGAGAGGTACCACAAATCAAGCATTATGCTTTGGTGGTTCAAACATTTACAGGTATATGTTGATGTAGATATGGCAGGTGATAGAGATAATAGGAGGAGCACAACAGGGTATGTGTTTACTTTAGGTGGAACAACTGTTAGTTGGGTCTCAAACTGCAAAGTTTTGTTGCACTCTCAACAACAGAAGTAGAGTATGTTGCTGCAATACAGGCTAGTAAAGAAATGATTTGGTTACAAAGGTTCTAGATGAATTGGGTAAGAAGTAAGAGTTGCGCAGGTTATACAATGACAGCCAAAGTTCCATACATCTTGCAAAGAAATCTGCATTTCATTCCAAGACTAAGCATATACATCTCAAGTACCATTTCATACGGTCAACATTGGAAGATGGACAATTGAAGCTGGAAGACACACACTAGCCAAAATCCTATAGATATGTTAACAAAAGTTGTGACCAGGGAGAAACTGTGAATCTGCTCAGTTTCAATTGGTCTTCAAGTATGACGAAGAAGATGAGAAATAGCCAAGTCCAAAGTGGAGTCATTATCTAGCAAATGAAGCAGCAATGGAGTTGCTATAATCAGTCTCCAAGTGGGAGATTGTTGGGTGTGGAACCTGATTATCTTTTGTATTCAAAGGTTTCAGCTGGATGTATACAATAGGAAGATTGTACACCCCACACAGGGGGGGGGGGGGGGGGGTGTGCGGGGGGACTTGTCCCCCCACAGGGTTTCGGGGAGGCCGCCCCCAAGCTGGGGGGTTCGGGGTTTTAGGGGCAGTGCCCCTGAAGCTAAAAACATATGTAAAATTGCCTTGTAAAAGTATAGTAATTTCTAGTCAATCTGGGTTGTTCATTAGGCGGATGATCTGATGGTAGAAGTTATGTTTAGTTTAGGGTGTTTTTCCCTCGAAGGAAACCCCTCACTATATATGAGGGAATTGTACTGCGTCTATGTAGATCTGTATTTTGAGTGAGGAAAAGAGAGGAGATTGAGAGCAAAGAGGGAGTTACAGCGGATTTCTTGTAGGTTGTATCTCTTCAGTTTGCTGGATAATAGAATAAAAGAAGGACTGGCTATTTCTCGTTGACGTAGCCTAAACTAGGTGAAGCACGTATATTTGTGTCTCTCTTGTTTTATGTGTTTTCTATGTTTATATTTCTGCAATATTTTATGTGTTCCTTTGCTCTGTAATATATAATTTTCTAGAAACTTCTTTCCATAGGGGGCCACAAGAGAGCTTAGTCATTTATCCAGCCCTGCAACGCCCTTTCTTTCTCTACACTAATAGAACTTCTCAGAGCTCACATATTTTTCAATGCATCTGGAGTATTCTTCAAAGTTTCCACCTTTACCAGCAACACCTTTTTGTCTTCTATCATATCCCTCACAAAGTGATACTGAAGATTAATGTTCTTTGTCTTTGAATGATATTCGGGTTTCTTTGCCAAGAAAATTACACTTTGGCTGTCACAGTCTATCCTTATAGCTCCCTGTACTAACCCCATACTTGAACACAATCTCTGCAACCAAACTGATTCCTTGCTTGCATGGGTGGTTGCCATGCATTCTGCCTCTGTAGTTGATAGTGCCACTACAGATTGTTTCTTACCCATCCAACTGACTGCACCTCCAAATAGGTTAAATACATACCCACTTTCAAATCTTCTCTGATCCAGATCTCCAGCCGAGTCTACATCAACAAAGCCACAAATATCCAACACTTTGTCCAAACCTGGTCTTCTTTGGTAGCACAAACCATAATCACTAGTGCCACACAAATACCTGAAAACCCACTTCACTAATGTCTAGTGCTCCTTCCCTTATTTTGACATAAGCCTGCTCAATACTCCCACTGCATGTGCAATGTCTAGTCTAGTACAGACCATTGAATACATCTGGCTACTGACTGCACTTGCGTATGGAACACGGGACATGTCCTCTTCCTCTTCTTGTGTCTTGGGACACTATTCAACAAATAACCTCACACCTACAGGAATAAGCGCCTTCACCGGTTTACTATCCTTCATATTAAACCTCTACAGTATTGTCTCAACATACTTCCTATTGTTTTACTAGAGCTTCCTCTTTGCCCGATCTCTTTTAATTTCCATGCCCAAAATATAGTTCGTAGAACCAAGATCTTTCATGTCGAATTTTGAGGACAATTGGGTCTTCAAATCCTAGATAATTTCTTTGTCATTTCCAACCAGCAACATATCATCCACATACAAGACCAAATAAATAACATGGTCACCAATTAATTTAAAATACGCACAATGACCTATTTTGCTTTTGGTGAAGCCAAGTCCCTGTATAAATGTATCAAATCTCTGATACCACATCCTTGGTGACTGTTTTAACCCATATAGAGACTTCTTTAACTTGCATACCAATTCTTTCTTACCCTTCACCATAAAGCCTTCAGGTTGCTTCATGTAGATTTCCTCTTCCAAATCCTCGTGAAGAAATTTTATCTTCACATCCATCTGTTCTACCTCAAAATCAAAAGCAGCAACAATAGATAAAGTAATCTAATAGAAGCTACCTTGGCAACAGGAGAAAAAATATCACCAAAATCAATTCCCGGCACATGGGAATAACCTTTTGCTACCAATCGATCTTTGTATTTATCCACTTTTCCTTTTGCATTTGTATTCTTTTTGAACACCCATTTTCTACCAATGGGTTTCCTTCTAGCCAACAACTCCACCAGATCCCAAGCCTCTTTTTTGTGCAAAGATGCCATTTCATCAACCATGGCCTCTTTCCAAAGTTTTCCATCCTCTAAATCTGTTGCTTCCTTCACAGTTCTCGGATCATCATCAGTAATAGACAAAGAAAAATTTGAACAGAAAGTAGATGGACTATACCTTTCTAGTTGCCTTCTTTCTGGAACTGATCTTCTCAAACCTGGAGTTTGTGGCTCTTCATCTTCTGATTCCTCCTCTACTGTAGAGTTTGATTTTTCCTCCTTAAGATCAAACTATATCTTCTCAGGTTCCTTTGGTTGGACTTCATGTTTAATAACATTCTTCACCTCTCTGAACACCACATCTCAGTTGTACACAATCTTCCTTGTTATTGGGTTCCAAAGATTATAACCTTTTAAACCATCCTTATACCCAATAAAGATGCACTTTTCAGATTTATTATTCAATTTGGTTCGTTTCTCCTTTGGAACATGTACATATGCATCACATCCAAATACCCTCAGATGTGAAAGAAATGGGTTCTTGCCACTCCATACCTCTTGTGGAGTCTTATCCTTCAACATTGATGAAGGCGATCTGTTGACCAAGTAACATGTTGTCTCCACTGCATCTGCCCAGAATTCCTATCGCAACCAGGCACCACTAAGCATGCTTCTTGCCCTTTCCATTAACTTCTTGTTCATTCTTTCTGCAACTCCATTTTTCTTAGGTGTATATGGAGTATTCTTTTTCCATGCTATACCACACTTCTTACAAAATTCTTCAAATTCCTTGCTACAAAATTCTCCACCATTATCTGTCATCAGCACCTTTATCTTCTTCTTTGTCTGGTTTTCCACCAAAGCCTTAAATTCTTTAAACCTGTCAAAGACTTCAGATTTCTTCTTAAGGAAATATATCCATGTATTCCTTGAGAAGTCCATCTATAAATGAATACAGTATACACAAACTTACGCCCAGTGATGGAACCTTCACAGTTCCAAGCACGTCATAATGCACAAAGCTCTAATATATGTTTCGCACCTTCTCCCCGTGCCTCTTACTACTAGAGGGGAAACTCACCCAATTCTGCTTCTCGTATACACAATTCAGCAGAAATCAAAATCCAAAGAGCTATTTACTCATACCTTCTACCATACCTTTATCATGAAGTATTCAAAGACCCTTCTCTCCAATATGTCCAAGCCTTTGATGCCACAACATGGTCTTCTCTCCAGAGACCACCAGATTTTCTGCTCCACTTTCAGGAACCACAGAACTGTTGAACCCATCAACAATAGTGCTACCTTGCAACTTGTACAGAGTTCCAACCCGAACTCCCCACATCAATACCAATTCTCCCCAAACCATCTTGCAAGTATCCTTCTCAAACATTGTTTTACACCTGCATTATCCAGCTTGCTTACAAAAATCAGATTTCTGGCTAATGCAAGAATATGTAGAACACCTGGAAGCGATCTAACCCTTCCACCTTCAAATTCAACTTAACTTTTCCATGACCAACGGTTCTATCCTTATTGTCATCCCCTAAGAAGACATCACCACCATCATATTTCTCATACTCACAGAACCACTCTCTATGGGGAGTGAAGTGAAAGGATGCACCTGAGTCAGTCAACCATGCCTAATGATGTACATGTGTACTTGAAGAAGCCAAGTACACATATCCAACTTCATCTGAGGTGGTTTTCACCTCTACAGAAGGAGCCTCATCAGATCCCTTTCCTTTGTCAGGAGCTTTAGATTTACCGTTCCTTTTGAAGTGGGCTTCCTTTCCGCATTTCCATCCTACCACCTTTACATGTTTTCCTAGAGATTTAGATCTCCCTCTAGATTTAGATCTCCCACTCGATGATTTATTTTTGTTTCTGTTCTGGGATAATCTTTGTACAGACAAGGCATCGCCATTATAGCTCTCCATATTTTTTCGTCTCATCTCCTCCATTAGCAAGGCTGTGACTATTTCATCAAACTACAAGGCAGTTGCATTGCTACCTATTGCAGTAACCAGACTATCCCACAAATCTGGTAGAGAACACAACAAACTAATGCACTTATCTTCATTTGAAATTTTCATATCAACAAATGCTAACTGACTTACCACAGTATTAAATGTGTTCAGATGCTCTATCACCAAGTCTCCATCTTTCATCCTCAGGTTATACAACTTTTTCCGTAGGAATGGTTTATTCACTAGAGACTTAGATTGGTACAAAGTCCCTAACTTTTCCCACAAAGCCTTCGTCATAGCTTCCGTTAATACATTCAGCAATACTGAATCCGAGACACACAATCGTATTGTGCTCTTTGCCTTCTGACCCAACTTCTTCCATTCTTCATCGGACACTCCCATTGGTTTAGTACCTGGATCTACCATGATCCACTGATCTTTATCCACCAACAGATCCTCCATCTTTAGTTTCCACAACTCAAAACTTTGACCATTAAATTTCTTGATCTCTATCTTTCTACTGCTCGCCATCTTCTTTCACCAATAGAATCGATCTTGTAGATCTCCCACTGAATAGGGCCTACCACAAGCCCGAGAAAAACCCCTCAGCAACAAAGGTGTCCCCTTGAAGCCAAAACAGCTCTGATACCAAATGTAGGTTTTAATCCCATACAGAAATTACCTGCATACAAATTCTAAAACATAGAAAATAAACAATGCGAGAGAATAACACATAAGACACATGTACATAGAGATTTTCCCCTCGATCCCAAAACCGGGACTACCAGCTTGATTTTTCATTATGTTCCTTTCAATGTTACAATACATATTTATACATGCCATAGCATCTAATACCATGGACCGAAAACCATTGCATCCAAAAAAAATGTGCGAAAATCATGCACAAAACCATAGGTGGGTCCGCCCAACCTAACATAGAGTCCAAAACCAAACTTTTCTAGGGCGCAGCCTTGGACCCCATAAAGTGGGGTTACGGGTACACCTCAAACCCCCTGTGAACCCACCCCTTCTACACAATCGACGCAATCAAGGGGGGCTCCTACCCCCCTCTAACCCCTCGGTTAACTACGTGGGCTAGTTGTGGAAAGAATATAACACAACCCAACAAGCACTAGTTCCAGTACATTGTTAATATTTATAGTCGTTTATCAAGCTTCAACAAAAATCTCATTCTTTTATGATTTATTATTAATTGATGGATTTGTTATTTCTACTTGCTTCTCTTTCTTGAAGTTTTTGCGCTAACTAGTTTGAACTAATTGAGGATCAAACATTGGTGGTATTGTTATAATACATTAAATTATTGTTTATATTGAATCAAGTATTTTCTGTAAAAGATCAATTGACGTGTTATATCTTGGAATTATCAGTATGGTAAATATGTGAAAAATATTGGTGCATTTCACGTAAATATGCAAAAAAAATAAAAACAACTCTTAGTTTATCTTTTCATTATAATGATCACTAATGTTTTGAGTTCAGTGGTTGAGTGATTGAATTTTTTAATCAATATAGAGATCATGTCTCCTGGGAGTAAATTATCTAGCCTCCAAAATATAATAGGATGGCCATAACTGTTCCCTCAAATTGGATGTTTGGTGTTGGAATTCAATGTGGATTTTTCCATTCAAGAATCATATAAAACTGGAATTTGAATGTTATGTTCCAAAATAATCCTATTCGGGGGATTACTAGCAGTGATTGCTACACATTTTATATGCCTATTTGGGGGATTAATAGTGGTGATTGCTACATATTTTCAATTTTGAAAATTTTCTCCAAATCATAGCTAATATATTGTACCACAAGTTAGGAACACAATGAGAAAGGAATTGTATTTGCAATTTATCCACTTATAATGTAGTGATCCATAAATATAAGAAAAACATTAATAATTTGATATAAACTAGCTACCTTATTTATATGATAATGGACCCAAATAGTAGTTATTATCTAAAGAAATGATCATCAACATGGGCATTCTTGACATTATCGACTTCCATCCCCAAAATTATTCACTTAGTCTTCTATATTATACATGTATACAGGGATATCCTATTATTGTAACATTTTTACTTCATTTCATTTTATTCTAGACTTAGCTTTGGCATTTTCTAGGAGTTGTGTTTTCACTCCCACACTGTATAAGTAATCTGCAACTTGATAGTTTTAGCATGTAACTTAGTTGACATGATTATGCCTAAGATTCCCATCAAGGATGAATAATAACTTTACTAAGAAGTTATTTTCTATGGTAACATTTTACTTATTTTGTTTATACAAGTCATCTGGCCACATAATGGCCACTATAGTCCAACTAAAGAAAACTTATTCGAGTTTCTTGATTTTATGGCGGGAAATGACATTGACATTGCTGATGCTGAGGTATATATAGTATAAATCCTTTATAGTCTACTTTAATTTAATATATTTCAATATTCATTGTCTTTAATTTCTTATACTCTACATTGTATCTTCTTTCGTTTTCAGAAAAGGAACTTCAGTATTAATGGTAAGAAGAAGGAATTGAAGAAATAGGAGAACAATAACACTGGAGCAACAAATTCAAAAAGAGAGATAGAAGCAAATTGGTCTAGTGGTACCCATAGATCCAATATCTTTCATAAGCCACACATATAGAGACTGATGGTCAAGTCTTCAGAGTTGGTGAATTTAGCTGCAATGCCTTGACAACACATAGATAATGTTTTGAAGTGATGAAACAATATTTCATGTGTCAATTATATTCCAAGTAATATTAAGTTGGAAAATCATATTGTAATATTTTACATTTTATATTAATATAATTTATGCGGTTGAAATTATATATAGTTGCACTTTATATTACTTAGTGTTGTAATTTAACATATGTAACTTTGTCTTTTGATATTAGATGAACATGCACATTGTATGACATTTTTTTTTTAAATTTAGTTGCAAAATAATAGTAATTAATTTATGTTGATTAATAATGAATACATAAAATCAATCTAAAAGTACTAAATTAATAGTTTATATTGATTAATGATGAACACAAATCAAATGAATAAACGAATAAATTAATTTCTTATAATGATTTTTAATGAAAGTATACGAAATAAATATAAACTAGTAAATTAGTAATTTATATAATGAATATGAAACTACCAAAAAAATATAAATGACTACTGCAAATGATAAATTTGTGATTACAAATGACGACTAAGTTTTGCATATATATGACTATTAGTAGCTAATTTACAGTATCTTATAACAAATCCACTGATTATGCTTGGAGTACTTTTTGTATGACCATAGGCATCATACTTCATATATCTATGCATGAATCTTAAAATCACATTCTAGATGGATGAAACTTGATCCAAGGTCTTCCATCTTTCCACTCGATAGAACACATTTAACCATGTGAATTAATGTGTTGAAGTCAAACATGGTAGACACCATATTATTACCAGCTAATGATGAAATTTGTTAGTATATATGAGAGGGGCCATCGATAATGATAGTGGCCCTCAAGGTACTAAGCACAATTTATGAGGTGTGAATAAATGAGTTGAATTCAAACACCACACAAAATACTTTGGTTAAATGTCAATGATGAAAATCTAAAGCTAAAAGTGAGGACACTTGGCATTAAGGCATGAAAGTTCGAAGGAACTAAGGGGGTTTCTAGATAAACTTCTCAAATAATGTGTTGAAGTCTATAGGAAGCGACCCATCCTAGGAAGGCCTTGATGTATCCCCCATCAACAACATGAAACAAATATTATGACGTGAGACAGAATGTGATGTTGCATAGCTGGTTCAGGGATGTCTGACATGAAATAAGGTTATAGGTATTGCAATAGATGTCAAATGATGGTGGACTTCTATTGAACATATTAGTGACAATTATATGGAATTGACAGCATTAACTCAAAGATCCAATATGAAGAATTTCGATAAGGTGTAAGAAACAAGGAGGCAAGTAGATTTCCAAACCCAAAATAGTCATAAAGGTGAAAGTGTGTCATGTTCAAGAGCTACTTACTGCCAAAAATTAGGTTTTATGCCCTATTTCCCCAATTTTCCCTTTCGAGTATTTTTAATGAACCCTGAGAAGGAGTGGTTCGGACTTGTCATGCTTGACAAGTCCTACATTGATTACAATTTTACAAGTCTAGCGAAGGGGTAATTTGACTTATTTTTCATATTTAGAGTCCGAAAAAGAGGCCAAAGAAAAACTCCAAGAGGTTCCTTTTCATAAATTTAGTCACTTGGGCCCGAAAAGCCATAAAACAATACCCAAGAAAAGTATTTTAATCACATTTGACTAAAGTATTCATTTTTCATAAATAGTCAACCTAGTACATAAAAGGAGTAAACCTATACTAGGAATATGTCCTTTCATTTACTTTAATGGGTGCAAAAGAGACAAGTTCTCGATGCTCTTTTCATATTTTGGGAGTCTAAAAAGAGCTTAAAGATGACTTCGGGGGGGGTTCCTTTCTCGTAGATCTTAGAAATGCCCAAAAAGTGATAAAATCTTGTTTATTTTCCAAAATGTCCCACAATAAGAATTTTGATTATGAACCTACACCATGTCCTTCAGATGTAATAAAATATGCTCAAAAGATAGTAAAATGATCAAAATTATATGATATATGACATTAAATAGGAAAAAATATTAAATAATGGCCTATGTTAACATCAAAACATTAAAGTAATTTCATTTTTACCATTTCTCATTTTTACCTTTTTACATTTTTACCATTTTGAGAGATTTGAGATGGTTTTTTCCTTGATTCTTCAGGAGTTTATGGTGGGCATTGTAGTGGTCTATTTTTAGCACTACTTGTTCTAAGTAAGAGTTCTTTCCTTCCTCTACATTATCATGATTTCCGTTTTTTATCTCATGCATTTTTTGTGGAGTTTAATGAAATTTGAAGGAGGAGTTTCCACACTTTGCTCATTGCAAGTTCTCTATATCAGGAGGTGTGATGGGAAATTTTAACTAGTACTAGAAAGTCAGTTTCATCGCACCTTCTCATAAGGGTACCTTTGATGGGACACATTAGCCTTAAAAAATAAGTGCGATGAACACAAAGGGATTTGAAAATCTTGAAATTTTAGCTATATGTTCTCCAAAATTTTATGTTTGTGATATAATGCATTTCTCCCTTGATATTTTCAAGTGTTTGGTGAAACCAAAATGGTGTTAACTTGAAGGGAAAGAGAACATGATATCCAAGATGTAATTGCAACAAATTACCCACGGACAATTCAACCATTAACAAACTGTGGTCTTTTGAAATATTTCTGAATCTTAAGTATGAGAGCCCAAATACACATGTTTCAATATCTAGTGAGGACTTGGGATGTGCAGGGACATAATTTTAGAATTGGTGAACATATAGTCACCATAAACGTTTAAGATATATATTTCTGGATAGAACTCTCATGGAGGGGTGCTCAAAATTCATTTTATGGGTATCGAAGAGGCGAAGAATCAATGAAGTATTATGTGGCTACTGACTATGAAAAATCAAAACCTAGTAGTGATATAAAAATTGAGATAAAGGAAATTTGTGACCTTCATCTTAGGACCATTTTGTTCACTATAACACATTTGGCTAGTAGCACTACTCCCCATCTGGCCACCAAATCTCAAATGCAATATGCATTGGAGTGTTTAGAATCTCCAGTTTTATTTTAGAATGAAGGAGTGTCGACCAACCTCAGAGACAAACTGAATAGGGAAAAAGATAGACACTTTAACAACTTTGGATATGGTTCCATCATAGTTTCATTCACTTTAGAGAGGACTCCATTGTTATGACCTCAAACGATATTATGGGAATTTCCTAGACCTAGAGAGCCTCGCATGGGGAAATGGGTGGACATGATGGCTCGCCGTGGAGGAAGGCCCATGATCTAGTTTACTCCTACATTTTTCAAATGTATGTGAGAGAAATTACTCATTGATCCGAGTTGACTCAAATTCCATATTTAACCAAGATATTTTGCTTCTGTGATGTAGTTAGAATTGCATTTTATGAGAGCGTAAATGAACATATATGCATGCTTAAATAAATGGAAACATAATGATGATTAAAAAATCATAAAAAAGAGACATCGATAACAGATTTCATCCAGCGTGGACTACGTCTTTGGGCTTGGTGTCAAGATGGTGTTAGCTGCTTCATTCAGTGCTAGAAACGGTGAAGATGTACATGGACTATGTTTTTTGTCATACAAGGACATGTGCCCTCTATACGAATTGAAAAATCTCTCCACAAGACGTTCCGCTATAGGAACTATCACTCACAATAGACCTCCTATTAGCATTACATAAACTTACACATGGTGAAAATTAGTATCCTGCGATCATGGCATCAAAGGTATCTCAACCAAAACACCCATGGTGAAAATGAGTATCCCACCATCATGGAAACAAAGGGATCTCAATCAAAACATGCATAACAATCCATGATGAATACATCTCCCATGAAATATACACAAATATTCTACATCATACATCAAGCAGGAATCAAAACAACATAGTACATCTCATAGTAAATGATCAAAGAAGTACATGAGAACAACACTTCATATGCCTCAATTGTGATGCTAACTGAAGAATAGAATACTTAGTTGTTGGATCTAAATTCACCATTGAAATCGTGGCATCAAATGGCATAGAATCGACTATCCACACTCTGAAATCTAACACCATCACTTTAATATGGAAAATGGCCAAAACATAGGAAGCTGAGCTATAAAAATTGATTGCACCATCAAATTTGTGTCATCGAGAGGTGTAAAATAGACTATCCATTTTCTGAATTTTGACACTGGAAAAATCTAGGCCTCTAGGAATCTTTTAGATTCTCTTTTGATTCTCCAAAGATTCCATCCTTTGGGTTGACTAGATATATGCAACTCAAATAAGAAAACTAATCTCACCATTGAGATCCTTGTGAAATTCTGAGAAGAATGAGTATAAGGTTGGTTGCATTCTGGATCTGGGAAATTTCAGCATCTAAGGAATTTGGAAGATTCCCTCAAGATTCTCAGATATTCTCCTTTGCTAAGAATCTTCAAATATACTACTCAAAAGGTGAATCTGACCTCGCCATTGTGTTCCCTTTGAAAATTTGAGAAAAATGGTTGTAAACTTGATTACATTCTAACAAAATGAATTTTTACCTCCCCATTGAATCTCAAAGATTCCTCACAACATCAAAATATTCTTTGAGAATCTGTCTCAAAATGTGTTCCATCATTATATCTCCTATAACTACGTCATGGTTCCGCATTACTCTAAGTCCCTCAATCAGTGTTTCATTTCCCTGCAATTAAAATATTATTATTTGTTGAATAACATGTCGACTCCTCCCTCTGTTGTGGAAATGTACTGAGCTTAAGTAGTTTGCATTGGGAGGACTTTACAAGGAAGTACGATTGGCGCATTGGTTAGGATGTTGGCACAAAGGTGGGAGGTTGGGGGATCAAATCTTGATCGCTCAAAAAATGGGTGCGAGTTATTTTGTTTGGGCGCATTTTTTTAATGGTTTTCGGTGGTGGCGTGTTTTAAGTGGATACATTGGTGTTAATACATGTGAGGTGTGTTGTTGGTGTGGGCGCCCGAGTGGTGGGCTAGCCATTCCATCTGAGTGGGTTCGAACCCTACCGCCAACAATGTACAAGAGTCATGGCATATGGTGGTTGGGTGTGGGCTGGGTCCAACAGAGGTTGCCTGCCCAATATCAATGGATATATTATTTTATAATATATATATTATATATATATATATTATATATATATATATAATTATATATGGAGCCAACATGGGTCATGGGCCAGTCAGGCCATTTTTAATTAAACCAATTTTTTTATCATATGGTTTTGTGGGGAGTTGTAGGGGTCATGGCTCGCCACTTTCAATACATTTTTTTTTAATTTTTTATTTTTTATAAAAATATTGATATTTTTTAACTTAAACAAATAAGGGTGATTGGGAATTTTAAAGAGGCAACAATCTTGCTTGCTCTTAGGAGCTAAGTTTCCACCCCAGTTGACGGTGAATTTATAGGACACTTAACCCTGGCCCACTACCCAACTTTGACCGAAACTCTGACTTGCTCTATCTCCTCCATACGATCTTGGATTTGAGTGTCATTCACACTGTTGGAATGAGGGAGACACGCACTTCAATCTTGTGTTGGTTTGAGAGCAATATGACCACTTTGAATTTTGAACCTTTCTAAGTCCTCTGGGACTTCTGCAAGTGTCTGGAGCCACCTGGAGCAATCCTCTCTACTGAGGATCTTTTGGTCCTCCAAAAGCACGAGAAATAATCTGCAACTTCTTTGTACACTGTCTGCACCACAAGTGTCTTATAAGTCACCCTTCCTTCTCCTTCACCTTTGTCCTTCGGAACCATAAGCGATGAGTCAACACCTGCTACCTCTACAAACATGTAGTACATTGTTTTTACAAATTACATGCTTGATTTACAAAACAAACTAATTACCCAATCATCCCATACTTTCCAAGAGTTTATAACAGATACTCGGTGGTCAAGTTTACATAAAAATGGAAACAATACCCCAGCTATCAAAACAAGGCCAAAATATCATTGTTGATTCAACAAGTGATGGAAAACACATCATCACTACAACACATGATTTACAAAAATAAGGCCAAACACTATTGTTTCTTTAAGAAGTGATGGAAACACATAATCAATTTCGCAGTTTAAAATGCAACACAAAATAATGCCAGACATCATTGTTATTGCAACAAGTGATGGAAAACACATCATCACTTTTAAGTTAAAATGAAACACATGATTGGAAAAAATAAGACCATGACATTCTACCACACCTAGAAGAACCATTTCTCACTTATCAAAGTGAATGGGTCACCTCCTTGTGGTGCATTCATTGGTTGAACAACTGTATCACCTGGTTCACACACAGATGCTTTGTCCTTGTGATGTTGCTCTGGATGGAGCCTCCAACATGTAGCTCTTTGATGACCACTTCTATTGCAATGACTATAATAAGTCTTCTTCCTCCAAATCTTCTTTACCTTCTTCTTTGCCTGTTGTTTAGAGGGTTTTTCACACCTCATCCTTTTTCGTGTTGTTATTATTTTGCAGCACTCAACAAATATATGGTTATGTAAACCACAAAAAGTACATATTTTTAAATGCCATGATTTATGTCTATCATTAACAACATGATTGTATTAAATAGAGGAGGAATGACCTGTTATAGAGTTTTATGATAGGTCATTCCCCCTCTATTTAAAACTATCCTCACCTATATGGATTCATTATTTAAAAACATGATTGTAATCGAAATGAACATCATAATATTAAGACTTTTTATATGTTTCCTTGTCATCTCTGGTGTAATTATGGTGATGAGAGTTTGCCTCAGCTCTTTCCCTACAGTGGGCACTGTCATGGGATGATGGTGATGTGTTCCCATCATTCTCATTCCACGATGATTTCAACAATGTCTCGGAAGCGTCTGACACCTTCGAGCACTCTCCTTCTGTGTATCCCAAGCCTACAAATCTAGGTCTCTAAAAAACCTCCAATGGTTGAGTTATGCACTGGCAATTAACACCAAGTCCTTCTTCCTCCTTGTACCTCATCCTGGTAACGAACCTCATGTTTGTCCCTCTAATTGATATCTCCACATTCCCAATAGAAATCATACTATGTGAAGATGAAACTAAAGGGAAGTCAACATCTTTTACCTCCACTGTCAATTTGGAAAGAACTGAGGAGGGCTTCTCATCATCTATTGTTGGTGGTTTGCTGGTGGTCTTGGCGCATTCCCCAACTTCCTTCTCGACATACCCAAGTCCTACCTGATGGGGTAATTCCTCAACTTTGATGGGGTTGACAATGTCTTGGACATTAATTCCCGTCTTTTCCTTCATACCCCATTTTATTTAATATTTTTGAGCCAATTCCTATGGTATGATTTTAAAAAACGACAAAATCATCATCACGAAACATACATGAAGTCGAAGAATTATTTTTTACCACATAGGGGTCATGCTACATATTTTCCAAGGCCTCACACTTATCTTTCATTTGGCATAGCAACCTATGTTTATCCTCTTTCTCTTCTTGTAGAAGCATCCTTAACTAAGCGTTATCTTCTTGAAGACTCTGATTGTTGTGCTTTAGGTCTTCCAGGGCCTCTTTCATGGCTCGCAACTGAAGATGCAATCATTACATTTCCTCTGTCTCTTCTTGTAGAGCTTCATACATTATGTCCATAGTTTTGGACACTCTGAGCATGGTCTCGTACATTTCTTTATCATCCACCATCATTGCATGTTCCATTGTTCATGCTTGTAATTCAAATCCACGCGAAGACCACTCTGATACCAAATTTGATCCGAGTTGACTCAAATCTCAGATTTAATCAAGATCTTTTGCTTCCATGATGTAGTTAGAATTTCATTTTATAAGAGCATAAATTAACATATATGCATTCTTAAGCAAATGGAAACATAATGACAATCAATAAATCATAAACAAGAGACATTGATAATGGGGTTCATCTAGTGTGGACTACATCTCCAGGCGTGGTGTGAAGATGGTGTTGAATGCTTCATTCAGTTTTGGAAATAGTGAATATGTACATGGAATATGTTTTATGTCATACAAGGACATGTGCCCTCTACATGAGTTTAAAAATATCTCCATGAGACGTTTCACTACAGGAAATATCACTCATAATAGGGCTCCTATTAGCATGACATAAACTTACACATGGTGACAATGAGTATCCTGTCATCATGGCATCAAAGGGATCTCAACCAAAACACCCATGATGACAATGAGTATCCCGCCATCATGGAAACAACGGGATCTCAATCAAAACATACATAACAATCCATGATGAATAAATCTCACTTGAAATAGACACAAAGCTTTTGCATCATACATCAAGCAGGAATCAAAAAAACATAGTACATCTCAAACAAATGATCAAAGAAGTACATGACAAAAAAACTTCATATACCTCAACTCTGATGTCTAATGAAGAATAGAATAATCAGTTGCTCGACTTGAATGCACCATCGAAATCATGGCATCAAATGGCATAGAATTAACTATCCACAATCTAAAATCTGATATCATCAATCTAATCTAGAAAATGGCCAAAAAAATAGAAGGCTCAGTTGAAAAAACTAACTAAAACATTGAATTTGTGTCATCGAGAGGTCTAAAGTTGACTATCCATTTTCTAAATTCTGACACCAGAAAATTCTGAGCTTGTAGGAATATTTTAGATTCCCTCGTGATTCTCCAAAGATTACCTCCTATGGGTTGACTAGAGATCTACAACTCAAATTAGGAAACGGATCTCACCATTGAGATCCTTGCGAAATTTTCAGAAGAATGAGTATAAAGTTGTTTGCATTCTAGATCTGGTAAATTTCAGCCTCTAAGCAATCTAGAAGATTCCCTCAAGATTCTTGAAGATTCTCCTCTAGTGGGAATCTACAAATCTGCCTCCTAAAAGGTGAATCGAACCTTGCCATTGTTTCCCTATGAAAATATGAGAAAAATGACTGTAACTTGATTACATTCTGAAAAAATGAATTTTTACGTCCACATGGAATCTCAAGATTCCTCACAGCATCAAAATATTCTCTAAGAATCTGTCTTGAAATGCATGCCATAATTCTGCCTCCTGGAACTCCGCCATGGTTACGTATTTTTCTAAGTCCCAAAATCAGGGTTTTGTTTCCCTGTAATTAAAATATTATTATTTGTTGAATAATGTGTTGGCTCCTCCCTTTACTGTGGAAACGCACTGAGCTTAGGTAGTTTTCACTGGACAAAATTCACAAGCAAGTGTCATTAGCATGTTGGTTAGGGCATTGGCACCAAGGTGGGAGGTTAGGCATCAAATCCTAACCGTTGCGCAGTTATATTGTGTTTGGGCACATTCTTTTAACCGTTTTCGGTGGTGGCGCATTTTAAGTGGAGGCGTTGGTCTTAATACGTGTGGGGTGTGATGTTGGTGTGGGTGCCCGAGCTGCAGGCCGACCCTTCCGACCTGGCGGGTTCAAACCCCACCATCCATGGTCTACAAGAGTCATGGCGTATGGTGGTTGGGTGTGGGCCCAGTCCACCATGGGTGACCCGCCCAATATTCAATATATATATATATATATATATATATTATATATATATATATACATATAACTATATATGTTGTTTTCATGGTGGTTGGGGCTAGCGGGGTCATGGCCTATCGGTCCATTTTTAATTAAAAAAAAAAAATTAGCATATGGGTTTGGGTGGGGTGGCAGTGGTCATGGCCCACCACCTCAATATAATTTTTTTATTTTACTTTTTTCATTTTTTATAAAAATATTGATGTTTTTTAATTTAAACAAAAATAAGGGTCATTAGGCATTTTAAAGAGGCAACAATTTTGCCCACTCTCGAGTGCTAATTTTCCATGTTGGTTGATGGTGAATTTGTAGGACACTTAAACCTCACCCACTCCCAAACTTTGACCAAAACTTTGACTTGATTTATATCCTCCATATGAGCTCAGACTTGAGTGTCGTTGGAATTGTTGTAATCAAAGTGACGAGCACTTCTATCCGGTGCTGATTTGAGAGAAATTTGACCACTTTGAATTTTGACCCTTTTTGAGTCCTTTGGGACTTTTGCATGTGTCTCAAGCCACTTGGGTCACTCATGGTTGAGTTTTATCCATATGACAGAGAAAATTCCAGCAGCAATCCAAAGCTTTTCCTACCTAAGGGTGAGCAGTGGGAAGATGTAGGTAAAAAGCACTATCATTTTGGATACTTTTTAAGTTTTACATTTTCTTTTATTTTTTATGTGTTAGAGACTAATTTTTGGTTTTTTCATGCAGAAATTGGACTTGTATGGTTAGTGGGTATGTCACCACTCCATCGACGGGTGTAACCATAGTTTGGATAGGGAGGAGCAGAAGTGATAGATCCAGATCTAGTAGAGACACCTAATGAATTCAAGCATCATGTGAATGGCTTGACCCATAGCATTCTAAATGCAAGGATTGTTGATATCCCAATTTTCCTACAGATATATAATGTAGGGCTGTTAGCTCAGATTAGTCGACTGATGCAACGAATTTCATGTACTGATGTTTGTTAGTGTGAACATCGTGATTATTCATATAGGGATTTTCAAGCCACATTTCTATTTTTTCTCATGTATTGGGATATTATAGGCTATGAGCCATATCTCTCTTGGACACAAACTTTTTCTAAAATTGAAATAACACTATTTAAAATATATCTCTATGGAAATATTTTAATTATTTTTCTTTCTTGTAAAATGTATGATGATTGTTTTTATAAATGTTGCAAATCCATATCTAGAACATAATTATCTAACGTGTCTCTAAATGTATTTAGACATCTCAAAACATGTGGATATTCAATGTAATCAAAATATCTTTCCAAGAGGTGAAATCTCAAAAACATTGGTAATATTGTTGGACTTCTAATTGAATAGACATTACTGAAATGCACTCCCACAAGTTGAGAATCGAACCTGGCAATCAAACAACAAATACCATGTAAAATGGCATTAGATAATAGTCCAATCACCGAGCTATTCTCAGCAATAGTTTTGTGACTGATACATATTCGTTTTAGACTTACCAGCTCAGCAATAAGAGCATAGATTTCCTATGTTGTGAAAGAAAGGTTCTGAGTACTATGGCTAGTGCCATCAGCATAACCAACATAGAGTTAAGGGAATCTTGGCATATGAAAATTAAATGTAATACAAGATAAGCATAAGTGGTAGAAAAAATCACAAGAAAACCACATTACAAACTCACCATCAAATCTATATAGTATGTACAAAGTAACTGTGTAGAAGAAATTCTAGTCATAGTCCTTTTTCAGGTAAAACCCATTAGGAGGTTGCGCCAAAGCAACTCTGTCAAAATATACAAGCTCATAGGCCCTTTTTGCAAGTACACATTTGACTATGTATGGACCTAACCACATGGGCTCAAGTTTTGTGTATCCTAACTTATTGGTTTCTTGGTCATATAGAAGGACCAAATCTCCTTATGAGAAGAGAGAAGGTTTGATATTATGATGAAATTATGTTTTAATGTGGTTTTTATGAGCCCCATTAGTTTTCGCAACATCATGATGAGTTTCATTTAGACGTGCCAGGTAGGAAAAACATTCTTCCTCGGTAGAAGTAGAAGAAAGAAGCTCGACAACCAGTTATAATGATGGGATTTCACATTCTATAGGAAGAATGACTTCTAGACCATAAATTAGTCGGAATGGTGTGAATCCGGTTGTGGTACAAATAAGGGTATGGTATGCCCACAATGCTAAAAAAAATGGTGTGCCAATTCAATTTGTGAATCCATACGATACATTGAAGCATCATTTTCAGAATTTTATTGATAGCTCCCACTTGGCCATTGGCCTACGGGTAGTAGTGAGTTGAGTTGTCATGACATATACCAAACTTAGCGGTTAATTTAGACATCTTGTAGTTACGAAAATGTTTTCCATGGTTCATGATAATGGCCCGCAGTATGCCAAATCTCACAATAACATGGTTGAACATGAAAAGTGGAGCAATTTTTCCACTATTGTCAAATGTAGGCATCGCCTTGGCCCACTTAGTGAATTAATTAACTATAACGATAATATAACAATGCCCCCAAACAGAATGAGAGTTAAATTTCATAAATTCGATACCCCATTTAGGAGATGGTCCAACAATGATTATTAGGAGTAAAGGAATTGGTGGAGCATGACATTTTTTATTATAGATCTAGCATGCATGACACTTTTGCATGGCCAAGATACAATCTCTGAACATGGTAGGAAAAAAGTAACTAACAAATAAGATTTTATGTGTGGCAGTATAACCATACATATTTCCACTACTTGCTCCTTCGTGATAGTCATTAAGGAATTTCTTGTCTTCCTCATCTGTGAGACAACATTGACAAATCATTTTGACATTGTGACGATAAAAAGTATCTCCAATTATACCAACTACGATGTCAACTAGAATGAGTTAATTCAGTCTGAAAAGTTTGGTTTTAGAGATAAATGAATATATCCCCATTACACAAATCAAAAGAAATGATCAGAAACAAAATCTCATCAAGAACAAGACCTTTATTGGTTCTTTTTGCATCAGGTTGGGGAAAGTCGCATATCAATCCAATGAAGGCTAGTGATTTCTTAGATTTAGATTTGCAAAATTACAAATCAACATATTAGAGGATTACAATCCACTTTGAGTACTTACCCCCAAGAAGTTGTCATGATATATAACTCATGGGGTTGCAATAAAAAACAACAATAGCCTTGCGCAGAAATATATAATGGAAAAATATTTGGACAACCTACATTGTTGCCAAATCCAAATTTTTTTACATGTGAATAATTGATCTCGGTATCTATCAAATTTCAACTCAAATAGTTAATTACATATCCGTTTCTCAAGTAGTCCTCATGTACTAATACCATGGTGATAGTAGTATCAAATGTGACAAGATACAAGAAGTAATCATGGTGATAATTGGGGGGATGCAACAATGATGCATGAGCTAATACATTTTAAAAGGCATCAAACACTTTATGGATAGCATCATTCCAATGGAAGGGTACCCTTTTCCTCAACAGTCAGGTAAACTCCTTAGTAATTTCTAAGTACTTATGGATGAACCAACATAGAAATTTTTCTTTCCCTTGTAAACATTGTAACCAAATGATGTTGGGAGGAGCAACAAAATCAAGGATTGCTTGGAACTTCAATGGGTAGATCTGAATTCAATGCTTAGATACATTGAATCCTAAGAGTCAACCACCTCCAAACAATAGACACATTTGTGCAGATTCAAATTTATTTTGTTATGTCGACATAACAAGAAAATCTCCCTAAGATGCTTAGGGTGATCTTAACAGTGTTTCAAATGGACAAGTAGATCATTAATATACATTTAGACGATGTGTTTAATATCATGAAAGATGTAATTCATGGCTCATTGAAAATTTCCCCCCATATTATTGAGTCTAAAGGGGAGTTTTCGATAAGAAGATGTGCCCCACAGACAGATGAATGCAGTTTTATGCTAGTCATAAGGGAGTATATTTTTTATTGTAGCTAGAAAATCCATCCATAAAAAAGAAGATTTCCCTTTCAGCACAATCATAAACGATTTGGTTGATAAAGGGATTCAAATAATTTTCTTTATGAAAGCTTGATTTATGTCCCTATCATTGATGTATACTTTAATGGTACCATCATTCTTCATCACTAGGATGATATTTGCAACTAGATTTTCTAGGTTTGATCCCTAATGGAGTCGCCAAGTTTTTTTTTGGAAAAATGCCTTATGAGGATATAAGCAATCTCCATAAGTTCAGTGGCTTATTCTAGAAACAACCAAACAAACTACACTATATTTCCCTAGAGATATTTGAAATATAATAATAAAACTTACTTTATGTTCACGAGCCTTCTTCTTGTCTTTGCTCATTCACTCAAGTTCCAACTTTAACTCCTGAAAGAAGAACCTACAAATTAGCTAAGACAAGCAAACAGATCGAAATATAAAACAAGAAATATTTAAATAACACTAAATAAGATATTAAGGAACCTTATTCTACACATTTATAATCAAAGACATGATGTATGGGAAAAATAATGCAATTTGTATTAATTATAACAACGAAATATTGCAACCCTTTTAAGTCCTTGATGTTGTGAATCCCTACTAAACTTCTTGTCCTTTCTTTGCCACAATGATAAATCCTCCAATATCACCAATGCATAAGGATGGATTATGGAAATCCAAACCGAAATGAACAACATAAGGGTAGAATTAGAGTCACCAAAAGCCCACATAGACTCTATAACAAGTACTTCTTTTATAGGGAAAGTGAGGAAGTTTCAGATCCACCATGCTAGGGCTTAATCCACTTTGAATGAAATTAAGTTCCATGAGATAAGGGATAAAGCCTCATTAGTAGGAGTTCAAGATCATATTCAAAAAAATATGGATGAATCTATTCCTGAAACTTCTAGAGAAGGAAGCTTTGAAATTTTATTTTATCTTTCCTCATTTCCAAGTGTCATCGCACTTTTAGTAAAGGAAACTTGTGATGACTAGTGTAAGTTCCATGTGTGAAACATGTGCCATCACAAATTGTGATGAAGATAAGTGAAATGGAGTCTCAAATTAGGGTTTTAAACCAATGTAATCCAAGGTTCTTATCGCTTTTGGGAAAAAAATTTATTTTTGCATTGCATGGGATTGATGCAAAGTGTAATAGATGGCAAGAGATCCATGTTTGGGGCCTTTTTCTTAAGTGAGACAAAATTGCATTTAATACTTGCATTGATGCTCCTAGGGATAATTTCTTCTCTCCACAAGTGATTCCCACCCTGAACTCCACCTATGAGGTTTGAACCTAAAACCCAATAGGGACCAAACCACACACTAACGAATTTACAACTCTCAAATTAAGTACATTTAATATTGTGTATAAGAAAAATATTAGAAGAAAACACACATATTAAGTACATTTAACATTATATATAAATAACATCCTAAAAGAAAATTAATTTAGCCTTTAATCTTGTCTAAATTATATATATTATTCTTGGATGGGATGTCTTGATTATAAAGGGGGGTGGGGGTGTGGGTGGTGGGTTCCACCAACCCACTTAGCCAAGTAGATGGAGGATGTAGTAGTAGACATCCATAATGAGTCTTTATAGTAGTTTTTCTCCCAAGATATTACCTCAATAGAGTTTTCCATATGACCATCAATGCCAAGCCTACGCATCACCATTACATTGAAGTACTACCATCTTGCTAGGCATGTCTTGTGTCATCTGATGTGGAAACTTTCTTCATTTCAATTTAACTCATGGATTTTTCCTTCATGGTGTTAATTTGATTTAGTGAGCCTTGTCAAGGCCCTGTCTTTCCAAATTTAATTTTATTCGACTACTTCAAGAAAATTTGGTCTCCCCTCCACCAAAGAAAACTCAATGACACTTTCCAATTATATCCCTAGTATATCAACATGGTTCTACTATTTCAATAGTGTTGATACAAAGGTCAC
>APFE031729668.1:152686-252304 GCA_000404065.3 Pinus taeda | reverse complement strand
TTATAAGTAAAGGCCTATGATCGGAGTCAGGCTCGTGATCGTTTAAGATGTCAAAGTTTATTATTTCGTTGTATAAAGGAAGATCGGAAATAATGTAGTCTACTACGTTGCCACCAAGTCCATGGATGCAAGTCATCTTGCTGGAATTGGGCCACTTTTTTAGACCGTTGCAAATTATGAGATCCTGAGCACTACAGAGCTTGATAAGCTCTGACCCAAACAAATTTTCCCCAAGGTCTTCAGAGCTCCTTTTGTACCTACTAGCCAGGGTAGGGTCTTCGTCTAACCAAAGAGGATTAGGGTTGGAATGGTTGCTTAAAATAATAGCTTGGTTGCTTGAAGTTCGGGCATTGAAATCCCCTATTAAAAGGATATTACCATCATTCCTTAGGCTAGAAATATCGTTCTCTAAACTATTGTAAGGGTTAGTTTTATCTAGATTCCTCTTCTTATAGAAGTTAGAATTAATGGGGGCGAAGTAACATATTGCTATGTAGGACTTTTTATTATTAATGTCTCTGATCTCTATACATATATTAAATAATTGAATCCAAAAAAATAACTTTAAATATTTCAATATATAATTTTTTCAAAACTTATATACCATACATAAAATATCTTACAATGCGTATTTTAAAAAAAAATTATTTAAAATTTTTAGTATTTCTCATTTCCCGATATCAAAATATAAAATTTTTAAAATTTTAAATAATTTACTTGTTTAATAATCAATACATAAATATATACCAATAGCGCTATTTAAAAAAAATATTAATATTTTTAGTATTTCTATTTCCCGTATCAAAATATAAAAATTAAAATTTGGGATAATTACTTGTTTTATAAAGTTTTGGTTAATTTGATTTATTTTAAAGTATTGTAAATTTTAAAAATCATTATTAGTTTTCACACTTTCATCTTTTCCTATTATATCTGTATATTTAAAGCAAAGCTTACAATATTATTTCAACTAATTATTTAAAAATATTATTAACTTATTTATAATTTTCAACTAATAGAATATACTTAAATTATATTAAACCTTTGAATGATTAAATAAAAATGGACTCCAAATATTTATTTACAAATAATAATTTAAATATTTACAATATTAATATTAACTATTATATATTTACTTTGACATGATTTGAATAAACAAAATGACTTCGAATATTTTATATATATAATTTTCAACCCAGGAAAATGAAGATTCGAATGTTTCCAAATGTCTTTCCAATTTAATTTTAATATATGAAATGAATGTTGGAAGACATAACTTTAATATATAAAATGAATGTTGAAAAACATTAACCTGAGCATATCATCTAGGCATGTCATCATTCTTTATCATATTCAACTTTGAAATATTGTCACACCAATATTGTACACTAACTGTGATGATAACGATGGCTTTTCATAGTCTCGTGACTGTGATTATCTGTTATTCCCTTGGATTTACTTTTAAGTGATTATGTTTTCAAGGTATTTAGGGATATTTTAAAAGGAATGGTTTTTAATGTGATTTTTTGGATTTTTTAGTGTTAGAATTTGGTGGGAAATTTGAGGTGAAATCTTGATTTTTGATATTTAAATTGGTTTTTTGATTGTATATATGGATTCAGCGAATCGACACCCTCAAAAATCTCTAGAGCACGTCAATTGTGCAGGGATTACCACTAAGCTTGTGATTTCATTAAATTCCTGCCACATTTCAGATAAATTAGACCGGGAATTCCCATCAAAAAAGTCACACTAAAGACAACTAGATTTTAAAATTGGTGGATTAGAAAATCTATTATAGTTGAGTTGTCAAATTAGGAGTGGGACGGTTATTATTGACTACTATTTGCGAATGTGAAAGTCAAGGAAAACTACACCACTTGGAATTACACCACTCGTGGTCTGTAAGGGGACAAACTTTCACCCCTGTCACATCCCTGTTGTTAACTTGTTTCCTTATTACTAAGATACTTTGTATAGGAAAAACAAAACTCTCCATTTTATCAATTTATTTATTAAAAAACAAAAAACAAGATTTATTAAGGGTAGTTGGAGTGGATAGAGGGCCTTGAGTATGCTCTAAAATTGCTTATGTTTGGCTAAGAGCTCTTTTTCCTAGAATGTAAGGAAATAGGTTAATTGTTAAGACCAAAGGCATCTCGCAAGAATGAAAGTATGTCTCTTTACATACCCACCAACAAGTAATTACATGTAGTGTAATTTTCTTTAAATAACAATGATGAATCAACCTACATTAACCAATAACAAATCCCATCAGAAAAGTCACACTAAAGACAACTAGATTTTAAAATTGGTGGATTAGAAAATCTATTATAGTTGAGTTGTCAAATTAGGAGTGGGACAATTATTATTGACTGCTATTTGCGAATGTGAAATTCAAGGAAAACTACACCACTTGGAATTACACCACTCTTGGTCTGTAAGGGGGCAAACTTTCACCCCTGTCACATACCTCGTTGTTAACTTGTTTCCTTATTACTAAGATACTTTGTATAGGAAAAACAAAACTCTCCATTTTATCAATTTATTTATTAAAAAAAAACAAGATTTATTAAGTGTAGTTGGAGTGGATAGAGGGCCTTGAGTATGCTCTAAAATTGCTTATGTTTGGCTAAGAGCTCTTTTTCCTAGAATGTAAGGAAATAGGTTAACTGTTAAGACCAAAGGCATCTGGCAAGAATGAAAGTATGTCTCTTTACATACCCACCAACAAGTAATTACATGTAGTGTAATTTTCTTTAAATAACAATGATGAATCAACCTACATTAACCAATAACAACGAAGAATTATTATATAATACAATAATTATTATAAAACTTTTGAATAATAATCATAATTATATATACTAATTACATATTTAAAAAATTCAAATTAAAATCTAATCAATTTTACATTTTCAACATTTTCATTTTCTTCCCATCAACATCAGTCTCCCCATTAACATAATTGATGTAGGAGCATCTAGCTAGGGCACCATGACCGGGTGTTGGTCTCTCCCAAGATGGAAGTTGTCTTAACAAGTTGTTTGTTTGTTTTTTATTTTGTTTTGTTTTGTTTTGTTTTTGTTTTTGTTTGTTTGTTTTTTTTTTTTTTTGTGAAAGTAGGATGTAAGTTTTTCTTTACTTTAGTTTCAATACTAATTAGGGACAGTTTAGTCAATTAGGGTCATTAGTTTGTCTGTCTTTAATAAATAGAAATTTAATAATTGTTCTGTCATTCTGGAGAAAAAAACAAAATTTGTTTGATGTAAAATCTTGTCAAAAGCAGAACCGAATTCAAGCATCGTTATGTAACTAAATGGAATTACAACTGAAAACAATAACTATACAATTCAGGTTACTGTGAATAGAGATTACAAATGTACATGAAAAATCCAGTGAAAGGGTTCAGCATTTTTTTAGCATTCAAGCAATAATAATAAAAGAATAGACAATTCGAATCCATCTGTGCATCTACTACATTTTCGTTTTGCTTCCTAATTCACCGAACATCAGAGTAAATGATACAATGCTCACAACCAAATTTATTTAATTCTTTTTTCTAAAAGATAGAGTCCAGACAACGAGATAGAGATGCAAATGCCAGAACAAGGGTTTGTATCCCATAGAAGAAAATGACATTGACTAAACAGGAGCGAATGCATACGAATAAATCGGACAAGTAAAACATATACAGGCCATACAAATTCTTTTCAACTTCGAAATCGACCACCAAGACAAATTACCAGAACAACTACAGAATTTCCTGTTCGTGGAAAAGCATTACAAACACAGTTGCAAATCAACAATTGCAATTCAAAGCCATTGAAGCCGGATTGAAAGGAACGACAATCAAATCACCAACATTAAAACTAAGGTAACTCGAAACCAATGTTTCCCTGAAAGTTCTCCTTTAAATTATAAAATGAAATGTATAAAAATACATAGCAGAGTTCCAAAGCAATACACAGATAGACACATAAACTCACGGTCAACGAACCCTAGGTGAGGATTTTGGGAAACATTTCCCACACATTGAAAGTTACAGCCAACAATCATAGAAACGTAAAGCCTTTGATAACAAAATGACCAGGACGCTGGCTAAAGCTGAGTGTCACATTGACTAAGCATTGAGGGAAACCAAACCCTCTTTCTCACAGGCTTATTCTAAAAAAAAAAACTGAAGATTAGTTGCGTTGGTAGAGCCTACCAGGCAGAGGCCGGTGTGATAGTTCCAAGCATACCTAACTGCAAAACCCCAATACCTACAAAAAGAACCAATACACAACTGTTAGCACAAGTCGACAGAGGAAAACTAAACCAGTGCATGAATGCAAGCAAAAGAGGGATACATTTTCCATACACGATGGAATTGCAGTGAGAATAGAGAACGAGCCTTTAACCCTCAAATCCCAACCAACGACTAAGACAAAGGAGTGGCCACATTAGGAATAGAAGAATGAAAAAGGCAGATTGAATCATGGATAGAAAAGACTACTTGCATTGAAGCCGAAGACTGGAGAGCGCCGCTGTTTGAAAACCTGAATGCATGCCAACCACTGAGTTTCACAAGAAGGACAACCTCATACCAGAACCCGAGCTCATGGAACAAAGACCAGTTTGAAACAATTGCAAAAAGAGCACAGGAATCTACTTACACAGGCGGCGGCAGAACCATTCTTGGTTGCCCAACAAACCAGGGCCAAAGACTAACCAAACAAACATAAGAGCCAAGCAAGTCTAAAGAGTCACACTGTCGGACCAGAAAACAAACCAGAAGGCACGCCTAGTAGTTGCAGCGCAGCTGCATACACAAGCAACAGAACCACAACAGAGCAAACCCTCGGCAAACAAATGCGAAATGGTTGAATGAGCGACGAAGGAAGAGTTTTGGCAAAACGAGGAGCGAGAAACGCAACCCGAGGTTAGTACATAGTATTGAATGTAGACATAAATGTCACCTATCACTTTCCAGAAAAATCCGAGAGCATTGATAATCATAAACTAATCCACAACAAAATCATACTTAAAATCATTTAATTATTGATTGGTCCGAACAGTGTTGGGCTAGACCCATCAATAATGCTAGCCACTAAAAATTTTAATTACACTAAATAGTTCTAATTCTAGAAATCTTTCCTCCATAACTTTAAGACATCATAAAATGTTTCCTTATCTTATGCCCTCACCCAATGCATTTAATTAGTGTAAATTTATGAAAGTTTCAGACCTTACATGTACCTTGCTTTCTCGAACCAAATCATTTACACTAAATATTTCTAATTCTATAAACCTTTCCTCCATAACTTGAAGACATCATAAAATGTTTCGTTATGCAATGAACTCAATGCATTTGATTAGTGTAAATATAGGAAAGCTTGAGACCTTACCTTAATATATAGGCATGTTACCTTGTTTTTTCGAACTAAATCAATCACTTGTGGTTCTGTTTATTAGAAAAAGAAGACATGTGAAATGGTATCAATTATATATATATTTTCAATATGTCATAAAATATATTAGAAAAAATTATTTATTAAAATTGAAGTGATATTTACACAATTTTTGGATTCTAACCGGTTTGGTTTGACAAGTACACCTGGAACAAATAGTGTTATTTTAATGTTTTTTATTCTTATAACTTTCTTTCTATTAATAGGATACAAATAAATTTAACAACTCTTTCTAATTCTAGAAACCTTTCCTCCATAACTTGAAGGCATCATAAAATGTTTCCTTATGCTATGAACTCAATGCATTTGATTAGTGTAAATTTAGGAAAGCTTGAGACCTTACCTTAATATATAGACATGTTACCTTTCTTTTAAGAACTAAATTTATCACTCATTGTTTTATTTCTTAGAAAAAGAAGACATGTGAAATTGTATCAATTATATATTTTTCTAAATATGCCCTAAAATATATTAAAGATTTTATTTATTAAAATTGAAGTGATATTTATACAATTTTTGGATTCTAACTAGTTTGGTTTGACAAGTACACCTAGAACAAATAGTGTTATTTTAATGTTTTTTATTCTTATAACTTTCTTTCTATTAATAATACACAGTAAATTTAACTACTCTTTCTAATTCTAGAAACCTTTCCTCCATAACTTGAAGACACCATAAAATGTTTCCTTATGCTATGAACTCAATGCATTTGATTAGTGTAAAATTAGGAAAGCTTGAGACCTTACCTTAATATATAGGCATATTACCTTGATTTTTCAAACTAAATCAATCACTCATGGTTTTTGGATTCTAACCGGTTTGGTTTGACAAGTACACCTGGTACAAATAATGTTATTTTAATGTTTTTTATTCTTATATCTTTCTTTCTGTTAATAGAACACAAATAAATTTAACAACTCTTTCTAATTCTAGAAACCTTTCCTCCATAACTTGAAGACATCATAAAATGTTTCCTTATGCAATGAACTCAATGCATTTGATTAGTGTAAATTTAGGAAAGCTTGAGACCTTACCTTAATATATAGGCATGTTACCTTGCTTTTTCAAACTAAATTTATCACTCATTGTTCTATTTCTTAGAAAAAGAAGACATGTGAAATTGTATCATTTATATACTTTTTCAAATATGCCATAAAATATATTAAACATTTTATTTATTAAAATTGAAGTGATATTTATACAATTTTTGGATTCTAACTAGTTTGGTCTGACAAGTACACCAAGAACAAATAGTGTTATTTTAATGCTTTTTATTCTTATAATCTTCTTTCTATTAATAATACACAAATCAATTTAACAACTCTTTCTAATTCTAGAAACCTTTCCTCCATAACTTGAGGACATCATAAAATGTTTCCTTATGCTATGAACTCAATGCATTTGATTAATGTAAATTTAGGAAAGCTTGAGAACTTACCTTAATATATAGGCATGTTACCTTGCTTTTCCGAACTAAATCAATCACTCATTGTTCTATTTCTTAGAAAAAGAAGAGATGTGAAATGGTATCAATTATATTTTTTTTAAATATGTCATAAAATATACTAAACATTTTATTTAATAAAATTGAAGTGATATTTATACAATTTTTGAATTCTAATTGGTTTGGTTTGATAAGTACACCTAGAACAAATAGTGTTATTTCAATGTTTTGTATTCTTGTAACTTTCTTTCTATTAATAGTACACAAATAAATTTAACAACTATTTCTAATTCTAGAAACCTTTCCTTCATAACTTGAAGACATCATAAAATGTTTCCTTATGTTATGAACTCAATGCATTTGATTAGTGTAAATTTAGGAAAGCTTGAGACCTTACCTTAATATATAGGCACGTTACCTTGCTTTTCCGAACTAAATCAATCACTCTTTGTTCTATTTCTTAGAAAAAGAAGACATGTGAAATGGTATCAATTATATATATTTTTAAATTTTCAGTCATAAATATATAAACATTTTATTATATTTATTTAAAAATTGACCAGTGATTATTTGATACAATTTCTTGGATTTTCCTAATTGGTGTTGGCTTTGACAAGTACACCTAAACCAATAGTGTTTATTAATGTTTAATTATTCTTATAGCCTTCTTTCTCTTAATAGTACACAAATAAATTCTAACAACTCTTTCTTAATTTCTAGAAACACTTTCCTTCCATAACTTGAGGACATCATAAAAGTGTTTCCTTATGCTATGGAACTCAAATGCATTTGATTAGTGTATAAAATTAAGGAAACGTTGAGACTTACCTTAAAATATAGGCATGTTACCTTACTTTAACAAAATCAATCACTCATTGTTTTATCTTTTTTGAAAAATAAGACATGCCGAACATGGTGATCAACTATATATATATAATAAATATGTTCATAAAATATATTAAACATTTAGTTATTAAAATGAAGTGATATTTATACAAATTTTTGGTGATTTTAAATGGTTTTGGTTTGACAAATTCACCTAGAACAAATAGTGTCTATTTTAATGTTTTTATTCTTATAAACTTTCTTTCTATTAATAGTACACAAATAAATTTAACAACTCTTTCTAATTCTACAATCCTTTCTTCCATAACTTGAAGACATCATAAAATGTTTCCTTATGCTATGAATTCAATGCATTTGATTAGTGTAAATTTAGGAAAGCTTGAGACCTTACCTTAATATATAGGCATGTTACCTTGCTTTTTCCAATTAAATCAATCACTCATTGTTCTATTTCTTAGAAAAACAAGACATGTGAAATTGTATCAATTATATTTTTTTAAATATGTCATAAAATATATTAAACATTTTATTTATTAAAATTGAAATGATATTTATCCAATTTTTGGATTCTAATTGGTTTGGTTTCACAAGTACACCTAGAACAAATAGTGTTATGTTAATGTTATTTATTCTTATAGCTTTCTTTCTATTAATAGTACACAAATAAATTTAACAACTCTTTCTAATTCTAGAAACCTTTCCTCCATAACTTGAAGACATCATAAAATGTTTCCTTATGCTATGAACTCAATGCATTTGATTAGTGTAAATTTAGGGAAGCTTGAGACCTTACCTTAATATATATGCATGTTACCTTGCTTTTCCGAACTAAATCAACCACTCATTGTTCTATTTCTTAGAAGAAGAAGACATGTGAAATGGTATCAATTATATTTTTTTTAAATATGTCATAAAACATATTAAACATTTTATTTATTAAAATTGAAGTGATATTTAGACAATTTTTGGATTCTAACTAGTTTGGTTTGACAAGTACACCTAGAACAAATAGTGTTATTTTAATGTTTTTTTATTCTTATAACTTTCTTTCTATTAATAGTACACAAATAAATTTAACAACTCTTTCTAATTAAGGAAACCTTTCCTCCATAACTTTAAGACATCATAAACTGTTTCCTTATGTTATGAACTCAATGCATTTGATTAGTGTAAATTTAGGAAAGCTTGAGACCTTACCTTAATATATATAGGCATGTTACCTTCCTTTTTCGAACTAAATCAATCACTCATTGTTCTATTTCTTAGAAAAATAAGACATGTGAAATGGTATCAATTATATTTTTTTTAAATATGTCATAAAATATATTAAACATTTTATTTATCAAAATTGAAGTGATATTTATACAATTTTTGGATTCTGACTGGTTTGGTTTGACAAGTACACCTAGAACAAAGTGTTATTTTAATGTGTTTTATTCTTATAACTTTCTTTCTATTAATAGTACAAATATAAATTTAACAACTCTTTTTATTAAAAAAAAAAATTAATAGGTTGAATTTATATTTAGTCTTGAGGGTTAATTCAATTGGTTGAGGTCTCATTGTTAAAGTAGGTTCAATTCTCCTCAACACCCTTGGGATTAAGCTTTGCTAGTTTGACCAACAAGATTCCTTTTGGGTTTATCTACCTAGAGTTTCCTAGGAAAAAAATGGATATATTTTATTTGAAAAGTTATTAATAAATTTTAATTTTAGAAAATAACTTAGAACATCATTAATTATCAATTTTTTTTATAAAATATATAATAAATATGAATATCTTGACAAAGTTTATTAACCAAATCTTTGTGTATGCCTCTAAGTTCCATCAAATTGCAAGCCAGTCAATTCATTTAATTCAATATTACATTGTCTCCCCAATGGGTGTGATTATGCATAGGGATGCGAGGAGCGGGTGGGTGCCTGCCACCCCAATGATCCTTCTAGAACTTAGACGTGGGGTGGCATGGCAACCAAGGGAGATGCACCCTCGTGTGAGAATTGAAGTTGTGGTAATGTGACATTTACTCTATTTAATGGTGTACATGTTAGTTTATGGAGCCAACACGCAGTGGCGTGGATGGAAGCCTAGTTATTCGTGACTTGGTCCTGCGTTACCTAGAATCGAATTTGTGTTCTGTTAGTCTCCCTTTGCACGTGTTTGGAGGTCTTGGGTTTGCAGTATTTCTTTGGGTTAACTCTGTTAGTGGTGGCATTAGTGGTTATTATGGGCAGACCCTAATATCACTTTACCAACATCACCATTACAATATTCTTGTGTCAGATTGCAGTCGTCAATCCAGCCTTAGAAGGGGACCTTTGGGTTGTTTTCAATAGTGGTTAGCAATGATTGTGTTTGTGGCTTTAACCATTGGTGAATGTTGTCTCTGTGTGTTCAAGAGGGTTTGTAGCTGTGGATAAATTCAGTTATATTCTGGGTGTTTTGTTTGGAGGAGTGTCGACATTAGTCTAGCATCGACGTAGTTGGAAATGCCTTGCCAACATGGATAACTGCTGAGAGATGTGGGGGAAAGAGGGAAACACGGGAGGAGCTTGCACGAAGATCACGACTAGGATGAGGTTGTCGACCCGGTCCCCACTTATCCATTTATCGCAATGGTTCGTCCCCCTCCACTAGATGATATTAGCAATGCTTTGAGTCATATTACCTCACTTTGTATCAGCTCAAGAGGGCTTGGCATGATGATCATAATGTTGTTATAAGTTTTATGAACAACCTTTAGTGCAACTATTGGCAAATGCATGTGAGGCACATTCAAAAGAAGTTGGACTAGCTTGATGGTAGGTTGGCCCATATGGAGAAGCAAGTCCATTATGATTTCAATTCTCCTCCATCTCCTGGCTTAGGACCAAACCACCTTGCTCTGATCAATTCCTCTGATTTCTAATGACTATTGACTATATCTTGATCTTGTTGTGTTTTGGTATCATTTTCCTTTTTAGTTTTGGTTATCACTATTATCTTGGGAACTTGCTATGTGTTGGGGTTTACACCCACTAGCCAATAAATCTTATAAGAGTGAGGCCAATAGGATTTTGAGAAGCCGTATTTTGAAATGCAATCTTTTGTCTTGATAGAAACTCCTTGTTTCACAAAAAAAAAAAATTACGTAGTCATTTTTTGCAATATTTTTAGCTTTATTTGTCATACAAAATGGGAAATGGGATTGATCAGGATTATATCATTATATTATTTATTATATATCTCAAAGTTTTTAGAGGAAAAAAATGAGGAATCAACTTGTAGATTCATTATAGTGGTAGGTCCCAATTTGGGAAATTAGGTTATGAAACTTTTTAGAGCCATTTTGAAGCATTAAATGATGTTTTGGGGGGTTAAAAAACTCTTGTTTGCACCATACTCTCTCATGTTGTTCTCTACTCAAAGATCTTAATGCAAAAATCATGTCAAATAGAGTTTGTATGCAAAATCTATGCCTATCACAAATTGACTTACTATGTTGACCACCATGGTATGAGGAGATGCCACATCAACCTCCATTACTCATGCATATGGGGTTAGTCACTTGTGGAATTTCAAGAAGATTCGAGAAGATCCAAAATAGTAACTCTAGTTGATAGTTGAGGGAGTCAAATCTTATCCCAAGTTGGCTATCAAGCTATTTTAAATATCAAGTTATTGGGAGGAGTAGGAGTTCCATTCTAGGCTATGGTATTTTGTTCCATAGTTGTGCAGAGAAACTATGAGTGGAAAGTTAGATAACATAATAGAGGGTGGTAAATTTCTGTAATAGTTTTACATGCCACAAGTTTCATGTAACTTGATAGAGATTGCCTCTTCCTTTATGATTACATATTTCTATGCCAGAGAAAAAAGAGTAGAGCAACCTTGCCTTCTAGTTAGGTTTTCTGCTATAAGGGTTTCCCAAGGAAAAACTTGTGTCTATTGCAGATGTTGTGTGTATGCATTTCTTTCTATCATCTATTTCTCACATTTTAGTTATTTCATTTATTTAAGTAGAAAAACAACTATTAAAGAATTTGAAATCTAAAGGAAAAATTAACCTACATAGAATAGATATCCATGAAAATTTGAAAAATAGGGGATAAATGATAATTTCATGGTGTCCTCAGTTTTCAAAATTTTCAATCTAAATGTCTCTTTTTATGGTTATTTTATTTTTTTAAATTAATGTGTTTAACATAAAACAACATACTAAGACCTAGATATTAAGTAATTACACTTCTATTGTTATATTAGTAGGTTGTACATAACCTTTCTTTATGTTAGAAGATCATTTCATCTTTCACTACCTCAATCAAGACATTGTGGCATTTTTTCTATAAAAAAAATTGGGAAGCTTCAAATAATACAATTTTGAGGAGATTGAGGAGAAATAACAAAGTACATGTGGCCAAATTTTTGGGTCCTAGATCATTATAATTTTGGAAATATAGTCTATGAAAGTTAGGGTCTGTGACAATTTTAAAATCAATCTCAAATATGTATTTTTTTTTTCAAAGATGAAAAAGGTTACAGAGAAGGGTAAAGAAAATGAAAAAGGAATTCATGATCAATATAGGGTTTGTTTTATTCTGCAATAAGTCTCATGAGCAATCCAACAGTTGAGGTTGAAATCGTTGGGGCCAAATTGTTGTTGAAGGTGAAATTTATATGTGAAAAAATTGTGGTTTTGTTTTTCTTATTTGTTATGGTAATCAGATCCTCCTCCTTGGGTCTCCATATCATCAAAGACAAGCTCTGCAACTTTGCCAATGAGCTTAACATCCCCTTCAAATTCATTCTTCTCCACCTCGATCGCATCGAGACTGTGGCGCTCTGCGAGTAAGAGGTTATTGGGGTGAATCTCTCACACTTTCCTTCCACTTTCACTTCTCCAGATTTGATCTCCTGGCTGCTCGAATATTCAACTCACTAAGAATAGGTTATTGGGGTGAATCTCTCGCACTTTCCTTCCACTTTCACTTCTCTAGATTTGATCTCCTGACTGCTAGAATATTCGCCTCATCAAGAACATCATCGCCCATGGTTTTGGTGGTGGTAGACACCTCGATCACCGTTGCAGCAACCTCCTCCGTTTCTTTCATGCACCACTTCCTGGAAACACTAGTAAAGTTTAAGTGACTAACTATTGGAATGGGAAAAAAGGAGAACCGAATAGATGCAGGATAAAAAGCCTAAGGGAGGATCAGTCAGTTAAATTTTACTTTAGAGGCTTAGGTATTTTTATGGCGAATGAGAAATCAAGAAACGTGTGGGTGTAAACTAATTAGAGGCTAGTGTTATAGACTGTGGTAACACCTTCAGGCTATGGATTTCTCTGCTTTTTTTCTCAGTTGCAGACTTTATTGGAAATTGACTATGGATCCATTTTAGTTGTAGGCTATCAGCACCTGCAATGCCAACCTTGATTTCAATAATCTCCTCACACCAAAAATATAGCATACATTTCAATCTCAGACTGGCTCGTGAACACCAACACAATTTTTTGAATTGATCTGATGTTTGTGGTATGTGGAGGATGCACGTCAAGTGTTTGGCATAGTCTGCACACCAAATTTGACAGTCACTCTGATACCAATATGGCAGTAGATGGGTCTTCTCTAAATCCTTTGATGAATTTTACTACTAAGGAACAGACAGAGACAAAAGAATGGGTTTCAAACCCAGGGATTGGATTTGTGCAACAAGACAAGTTGTGCCATAGATGACATGTTTGGCCTTGCTATATTATTAGTTGTTGAAGGCTAGTGAGAGAAAGTGGTAGTTAGCCCGACCGATATAGCCATGGAGTCAGATTTCTCATTCTTGACATCCTAGGTAAAACAAATGATGCAAAAAATGGAATTTCTTGAAACTGAAAGCAAATCGATTTGTTCATAAATATACACCCTCTCTAGCATAGTTTCAAAGGTGGAGGGGGATAATTTATCCATTAAGAAGATGTTACATGAAACCAAAGAGCAGGAAATTCTCCATCCTCCAAATGGTGCACTGCATGCAGAAATTCTTGACCTGAAAAACAAGCAGGAAGAAATTTGATCCCAACAAGCCACCTTCAAACAAGAAACTAAGACACACATCAATTCTTGGGTACAAGTGTTTCGAGGAAAGGATAAAACTCCTACCCTTCTTGCAGCAGTTGAGGAGGTGATGCAAGAAAAACTTGTGGAAGAACGCAATAAACGGGCAAGAGAATTGAATCTCAAGGTGAGAGGTCTCCCCTTACCCCACCTTTCTCTGGATCCTATGGAAGTGGGAGCTAGGTTCCTTCAAGACACCCTTAGCCTCCCTAATATAGATTTGGATAGATCTTGGCTAGGCTATGACTCCACTCTCTTCCTCAGATTTTGGACTGCATTTGATCGACTCTGCATCCTCAGGGCTAAGAGAAAGTTGTTTTCTCTTCCCAACAAGATTTTCTTGGACGAGGACCTCACTCGAGCACAGGTTGTCGAACTTAAACAATCCAGATTACAAGTTATGGAAGCACGATAGGCAAGGAAATAGGCAGTTATGAGGAATCTCTAAGCAGTCATTCGAGACTCCTTCCCACCTAGGTGGGAACCCTGAACCGGAGGTTCCAAATGACAGGCCCAATTGGGTTGGCAATAAGGTACATGCAGTTCTATCCATTGTTGGAATGGAAATGGACCTTTTTTTTGTCATCGTCGGGACTCTTGTATGATGCTCTCGAATCAACAGACATCTTCTTCGTGACCGAGACTCATGCGAGCCATGTTCAACCCCTCTTAGATATTGCAGGTTACCATTTGATCTTAGTTTGCAGGTAGGAGATGAGGAGCTTAGGAGCGGTCAGAGGATCAGGTGGAGTTGCTTGTTTGGCTAGTGACTCACTCCAGAACAAGGTATCTTTGGTAGTCAAAGATGAGTTTTCCAGGTTTATGTGGATTCATATTAGCATCAGAGTCTCTCCTCCGAGGGACATCTACATTTCTTTTTTTACTTTCCCCCAACCTCTTCACCATTTTCCATCCATAATGGCTCAAATGAGGACCCCTTTATAGACTTGTACACTGACATCACCTAGTACTCTGCTATTGGGAAATTCATCCTCCTAGGTGACATCAATGCTTGCACTAGAGATCTCCAAATCCCTCTCCATGACCGATTAGAGGATGCGTTTTGTACCTAGGGGATAGATCCAGATTCAGTAGGGGTTCACTAGATGTTAGATGATGCTTTGGGGCCCACTACATTTTATGGTAAGCATCTATTGTAGTTGGGGGAATCCTAGGAGTTGTTGATTCTAAATGGTCTCCCCTTTTTCCCAAACTCTCACTTTTTCACATGCCGACCATATGGCAAGGGTACGAGTGTAGTTGATTATATACTTGCTAGCCATAACTTGCTCTCTTTTATTTTTGATTTCTAAGTCTCCACCATCCCCCTTGTCGATCATGCACTTATTTCCTTCTCTCTCTAGTTTGACCCTCACCTTCCATCCCATTTGTCCCCTTGGGGCGCACCTCGAACTACCTTCTGATTTGATGAAGGAGACCCTGACATATTCTCCTCTACCCTACGTAAGATGCTTCCATCAGAGACCCAGTTCTCCTTGCTTGATTCTTCTTCCACTAAATACACGTGTCTTTCATCTTCCATTTGGGAAGCAACAGTCAAATCCTTCCACCACTCCACTGTTCCACTTCCATCTCCCCTAAAGTTGGATCTTTCCCCATGAACAAATGGTACAATGATGAATGCAAGAATCTACATTGAGAACTTTGATATGCTTTCACCTACTCTCAACCCTTCTACGCCAACCTCAAAATTTCTTATCATTGTCTCCTTCATCACAAGAAACGACTCTTTGTCTCTCTTAGAAGATGAGAATTTTCTGCTCTCCTTGTCCACTCCCCTAAACAATTAACACATACCATATTTCCCCAACGCTCCCCTCTTCCACCTGACCTCAACCCTACATCCATGTTATCTCACACTTCCAACCTTTATGATATTCCTGGGCATGCCCAAATTCATGTTACCTCCCCACCATCTTCTTGTTACCTATTCTCATACAGAGATATTAGAGAGGCCATTTGGGTGATGAACAACAACAAAGCAGCCGATGAGGAAGGCAACCAAGAAGAGTTCTTTAAACATGGTTTCCATGCTTTGGTTAGCTACTTGGCTGATCTCTTCAACCATGTAGTCCATGAAGGTTTTCCACCAACATGGTCACACCACATCATCCATCTAGTCCACAAATCAGGTTCCAACTCAAATCCCAATAACTACAAAATGATCATGGTGGGTCGCACGTTCTTGAAATTGTATGCTATTGTTCTACATAGGAAGCTCTCTAATGACCTTGAGCAGAGACAACTTAGAGCTAGGGGACAGGTAGGTTTTCAATTGAGTCATCAAACGATTGACCACATATTCACCCTTCACATCTTGATTGAGGAGGCACAACACCGCTCTTCGAAAGTCTACTATTGTTTCATAAATTTTTAGAAAGATTTTGACTATGTTCTGAGGGAGGCCTTGCTCTAGAGACTCAGATATATTGGCATCTCTGCAACCCTATTGACCATTATTATGCACCTATATGACTCCGTTCTTTGTCGTATTCATGTAGCCCATGGGATGTCTCATTTCATCAGAAGCACGATTGGGGTTAAACATGGTTGTGCATTATCCCCTACCTTGTTTGGGATCTATATTGATGAGTTGGAAGCATTTCTACATGAGCATATCTAGGACACCTATGGCTTCCTTCTTCACCAGGTTTTGATATCTATTCTACTCTCTGCTGAAGACATGGTCCTCCTCTCCTCATCCCTAGAAGGATTACAGAGGTAGTTGGATGCCTTAACTATGTTTTGTGACCATCAACAATTGACGGTCAATCTGGGTAAAACCAAGGTTATAATCTTCAATGGGGTGAAGAAAACCTCAGACCTTCACTTCCTATTTAGAGGGGAGGAGATTGAGATAACTGGCACATATACTTACTTAGGGGTGCAATTCTAAGGTCCCCGCTTCATTTTGCGACCAATGCTTCAGCCTCAGATCAACAAAGGATATGGATCCTTAGCCCTTCTCAAGAGATATTGCTTTCGACATCACTTTTAGGACATCTCATCCAAGATGAGCCTCATGGACACGTTGATCTATCCCACTATTCTATATGGCTCAGAGATTTGGGGACCATCTTTACTTGAGTCAGATTGGGCTTCAACTGAGAGAGTCCATATTCTTCTTCTTCACCGCATCATTAGATGCAAACTGACAGTACCACAACAAATCATCCTTGCAGAGTTTGGAGCTCATCCATTTTAGCTTGAGACGGTCTTTAGTTTGGTTTCATTCTTGCATCATGTTGGGCATCGGATCCCCCCACAGCATGTTTTGGGGTTGAAAGCCCAAGTTTTGGTCAAATGTATTGTAAGACTCCACGAATTGTGGGCGCGAAATGTGGAATGTATATTGAGTCATAGGGTTGTCCGCCCTAAGTGGTGTAATGTAATGTAATGTCATGTCAGCCTACCCATGGTTTGTGGACCATGGGATTGTATAAATAGAGCGAGCCTCTAAGTTGTAAAGGGAGCAAACTGGAGATAGAAAAATACGAATTGCTCAAGCATAGAGTAAGAGTCTAAGTGTATTGGGTCATAGTACTAGGAAGAGGCTCTGCAGCTGAGTGCGCAGAGGCCCAGTAGAGTCCATAGCTGAGTGTGCAGACCCTTGCAACTGAGTGCGTAGGGTGAAGTTGAGTCTATAACCCAAGAAGAAGAGTAATAAAGAGAAGTTTGATTCTAAATACTATGTATCTGGTTTTGTATGATTTTCTATGCATTGATACTGTTTTGTTTATCGCACACACTTATATGAATGCTGGATATATTGTTAAGTATCACTAGACTTACACAGATAAGTTAAGTAGTCGGATAATAACAGGTTAATAGTAAGGAACTTGGGTAATAATATGGATCGCGCCCCGAGTAGGGCTGCTTGAATGTAGCATCACAGGTTGTGAGGGACTAATAGATGTGCATAGCAACGTGCACGCAGGGTCAAACCACGAAACAGCGGAGCTCATCAAACATCCCCATGGTGTGGAAACCTGGTTCTAGCACCCTCCCATACTACTTCAGGTGAGACCTCAGTTCGCACTCTGTGGATTGTTGCGAAAAGGGCTAGTAGTACGAGATTTGTTTGGCTAAAAAACCTCTTAACCTGGGTCATGCCCCTACAAGCCAACAAATGGTTTTGTTGTTAGAACTGGGATTTGCATAAGGGATGTTTGATGTTGTGCCACTGGAATCCAAAAAAGAAAGAAATTGAAGGGTGGTTGGACAAGAATATTCACGAGTTCACGGTGCAAGAAAATAGAAATCCGTGAGTATCTAAGGAACAGTAGTTGGAGTGCTACTTGTATATGGAAATCCATGAAAATTTCCTTGCATCCTTTCCTTCTGAGCTGTATGAGTGGATCACGAAGCTAGCAAATAGTCAGGGAAGGTGTAGGCTCGAAAAACCAATAGTGTGGACTCCGGAATTAGTGGGCAGAGCGTCAGGAGATAAGATCGCGCGAGCTGTGGACCATTGGCTCGACTGAATTATAGGAGGATTTATCACTGAGTTCGAGGTAGACACGACTGTCAGCTACAGTGAGGCGGAGCGACATTTCCTCAAGGGGCCGTGAGGTAAGTATATGAAATCTTTGAACACTTGGATTAAGATGCTATTGTGTAAAAAGCGGGTTATGCGAATAAATTAATGTTTGGGAATACGCGAAGTGGGAATATCTACAGAAGCATAAGTAGAGAAGAATTGGAAACCAATCCCTTAATTTCCCCCTCGCGAGAAAGTGAGGAAGAGCTTGCAAAAGTCTCTCTGAGAAGCGCGGTCAGTCTGATAAGGTAACGAATTACGTGCTTACCACCTCCACCTACACCACCACCCATCTTACCCTCCTCACCTCCATCACCACCCACCCCCCCTCTGCCACCACCACAGTTCAGTATGGCGAGTGCGATCAAAATACTAGTATTTAGAAGAATAGGGAATGAAGATCTAGACCAATTCTGGTTCGTGGTAAGAGCACTATGGGAAGCACAAGGAGTCGTAGATGAAAATATCAAAAAGGCTACGCTAGTAAGCGCGTTGCAGTATCACGCATTAACCTGGTACATCAAGCATTCTAATGAACATCCAAATGCAGGAATCGTAGAAATCCAGACCACGCTGAACAGGGAATTTAGCAGGCTAAAGTTGGAAACATAATCAATCATCGAGTTTAAGGAGATCGCGATGCTCCTGGGCGAGACCCCCTGGGATTTAGACCAAATATTGAAGGGTATAATTCATGAAGTGAACATGACGTTGACGGATGGACAACACCGCGCATGGTTTGTAGCATCACTAACACTGCACTTAAGGACGGACGACGCTATCACAACAAAAAATTTCCACCCAGGCTGAAGCTTTGGAAATGGCGATGAGATTGCATGAGTCCCTTATACAAGACCCTGGTCTGGGAGTCCAACAAATCCATGCGCAACTGCAAAATCTATGTCCAGAGATGCAGAGCTTGAAATAGGACATGACACCCCGACCAGAGGCGTGTGAGGAGGTATGGTGCATAAAATGCAAAGGCTGGGGGCATGATAAAGACCACTGTCCAATGTTTGCGAATTACTTGGCAGGAGGAGGGCCAATTCCATTAAGACCTAAGGCACAGGCAGGACGAAGCGCGATGCCTACATTATGGTGTGCGATTTGTCAGATAGGAGGAAAACACACTACGGATAATTGTCATCTATTGCAGAAGTATACACAGACGTCCCAACAATTGTTTTGTAAATTCTGCAAGTCAGTAGGCCATGATGAACGCACCTGCAGAAGCTACGAACTAATGATGGATCAAACTCCTACCTATAGGGTGCAGACTGAAACACAAGCCCTCAACCCAAATGCAGGAATGGTGTGCGATGGATTTCAGGGGCGCGGTCGAGGTCGAGGTGGAATGGGACCAGAAAGGGGTTGTAGATAGCTAATTTGTTACAATTACAGAGGGCCGGGACATTATGCCCATGATTGTACAAACCCGACAAGGACAACACATTTGTACTGTACTCAATTTGATCATGAGGCAGAGGACTGCCCTACATTGATAGCGAGATTGTACGAAAAGGGGTACTTCAGCCCCCTCCAACTCAGAATTTGCAGATGATGAGGTCTAAGCCGTGTGAAGAAGACTCGAATGTAAACATGATGCTCATGAGTGGTATGACCACTGGCGATGATAAAGGTAAGCAGTCAGAAGAAAGTGTGTGGGTCCGCGAGGCTCCTATAAAGGAACTTGAATTTGATTTAGAACACATGAAGGAGACATTCATGGAAGCTAAGAAGAGCTTCACGGAGGCCTCCACTTCAGGTAGTAAGGATCAAATAGAACTAGGGATGGATCCTTCAATGCTCACTACCTTTCTAGAGACATGCATGAAACTGCTATGTGACAACAAGGCAATAAAAGGGCTACGGGAACTTATCACGGTGCGCAACATCAAGAGAACTGCGCGTGGTCCAAAAACTTGGAAAGCATGCATTGCACACAAGAAGGGAAATGAGGTTGATTGTGCAAATCGACGAATATGAAATGGATCAGGTATTCCTGGATCTTGGATCGGACACGAATGTACTGCCAAAACAAACATGGGAATGCATGGGAAGACTCGCACTACAGTGGTCTCCTATTCAGTTATGAATGTCGAACCAACAGAAGATCTTGCCCATGGGAAGATTGCAAGGGGTAACAGTAGATATTGAAGGTGCGAGAACAAACGCGAATTTTGAAGTGATAGAGATTGTCGATGGCAGTAATCCCTATCTTGTGCTACTAGGAATAGACTGGGCCATTGATATGAACGGAGTCATAAATCTGAAGAAGCGCAAAATGATCTTTGAAAAAAAGTCACTACGCATAGTAGTATTGCTAGATCCAGCCAAAGGAGTGCCATACATTGAACCAGTGCATGAGGATGATAGTGATGACAATTTTAATTGTATTTACCAGATAATTGGACGAGAAGAGGATTAGGTGAATTCGACTGTAGATGGAAGGATTTCGTGGGAGCGCGAAAGCTCCTACACTTCGGATTCAGACGAAGAGATAGAACGATGGCAGAATCGGTTGCACGAAGTAACAATGCTTAATTGCAACATGATGGTTAGATCACTACGTTGCATGACACTAGAGGCAAGGGATCTGCCTACATATGATGGGTTGACAGTGGTGGATGAATTCCTGAACAAATTTGAAAGTGTAGTACTAGAATAGCAGCGGTTCGATGAGCCTATATGACCATGTGCAAAACCCTAACCACGGAAACGATTCCAAAGGTGCAGAATAGAGTAGGGACTGTAATTTCTGAAGAGAATGTAAAGAGGAATCCACACATAATAGCACCCATAGATGTGACAGTATGGACAGCCCAGGATGAAGAAATCACACAGCTACATGAGGTCAAACACATAAGACTTTAGAAAGAAATTCGACTGGGAAATTATAGACTTCGTGAGCTTGAATTAGACTGGGTACGACTGAGGATGAAAAGCATTTTGATGGATGCAGAGGTCAAGAGACTGGAAAGCGAGATCAGGGAAGCATGTCTCATCGATAAACCAAAGATGGCAAGGAAAGGTGCAAATGATCATACCACTGAATTAGAAGACTATCGCTGAGAATTTATGACTTTGTTGCCATGGCTACGATCATATCTCGCCAAACATAGTAACTAGGGGAGTGCACTACATATGATAGAATGCGTGGCATTGGCTATCGCAAGGGAAATTGAGGATTTTTTGCAGACTACATTGGAGGGAAAAATGGAGGCCTGCACAAGTGGTGGGACCACCTGACTAGCCGTAGGAAGCACAGGCTTAGCACTCCAGGCAATTGAAAGGAAGCCCAGGACTATAAAATGTTTTTCCAAAAGGTTGCGCGCTCTGGGGAGTGCACGTAATAATAGGATGTCACAAGGTTCACGATTTTGTACGAAGGGCTGCGCTGTTGCATGGATAGGCTGGGAAGTGACCGTTGGTGTCACTGTTCATGACAAGATGTTTAGTTTGAGGCCAAATGGAGCGGGCAGCAGACATTTAAGACAACATAGAAAGCATTGATGGCTCAGAATTGGGGGGAATGATTGAATTTGAATTCAAAAGGTGCTATGAAACTCCAGGGGTTAGCCATGAGACAACACGTGTTCACTTGAGACTTGAGCGGTTGAATAGAGCACAGAGTGTTGAGCACCAAGCGATATTTGAGCCCCTAGGTTCGCGAAAGACCACATACAGTACAGACAAGATGACAGATACCAGGGCAGGTTTGGGCTTTTAAGAAGGAACTGCCGGCAAGGCCGCGCCATCCCACACGGTACACAATGTTCCCGAAGATACCGGGGTCACGCTGGAAATCCCGAAATCACCTTGGACTCTGAGACCGAAAAAATATAAGCAGGCAGTAGGACCAGTCCGCATGTCCCCAAGGAATTCGTGGTTCGGTAAGCTATCAATGGAAGAAGAGCGCAAGGCTATCATCATTGAGACAGACGAAGAGTAGGAGGACCTACAACCTCTGATTATTGAGGTAGAGGAAGTAGAGGATATGGAAGAGGATATCCAGCCAGTGCACTCTGCAGTGAAATTTCCCTGAGTACATCCCTCCACGAAGAGGGAAAACAAAGATACCAAAGGACCTAGATGCCACAAAGAGCACACTTCAGACCCCACTCCTCCCTAATGGAATTGTGTTTGAGGGCTCGCACCTGGGCCCGTGCCCACAATGAAGTTTGAAGATTTAGCACCTCATAGATAATGAGAAGTTCCCACACTTAGAGATGAAGAGTCTCATGAAGCAGAGCAAGGAGGGGACAGTCATAACATTAGAGCCACGAAAATGGATGCGCGGTGTGGAGAAGGCTAAATTGCCTCATCTTCTGCGGATACCACACTTTCACCATGCGCCCATCACCATTTTCATCATCAAGCAACTGCTTTGCCTGGTGCATGATGGGTACTTATGGCTAGAGGAGCCTATTCCCATCATGGTGGCTCTCATCCATAGAATTTCTCGGCTTCCCTAAGGACCCCACGATGATAGCAGGAAAAAGCGGCGATTTGGCTCTTGCAGAAGCCATGAAGAAAAAATATAAGCTTGAGAAGAAAAAGAGGGGTTACGCCATTAGCAGTATCAAGGATAAAGGGGTGTGCATAGCCACCCAACTCCTGGCTGGGAAGGTAATAAGAAAATGTCGCGACGATGAAGTACTAGTGTTGGTAGTTGCGATAACAAAACAATGCACAGAGGGGGTCCAATTCAACTGGGTTGAGTTCCTCTACAAGGAATTCTTGATCAACTGCAAGGAATCCCAGGAGTAGGGTAAGACCTTCCAATACGCGTGGTTTCTCTTGTCCATTTTTTCTGGTAGCGGGAGAAATTCCAGAGGACAGTTAGTTCCCAAGCATTGAGTGTGGCTTACCAGAGGCTGCAAAGTACAGATTTCTTTGGGCTACCAAGGACGCAAAGTGGATTCACGATACAAAGATCTTTTGGGTGCTCATGGAGGCGAGCATCCGATGTGGATTAATAGGAGGCCACACCTGTCCCCCACAGTGCACAACAGTTTGCGGAGTGTTGCAAACTTCAAGGTGGACATGCACAATATTTACATCAAGGCGCGAAAGGATCCAGTGCAGTAGTGGAAAAATCTCCCATTCATAGCCACTAATGACGCAATCTTTACAGTGTTAGAATCATGGCCTCCTAAGTGGCGCGCCCCAGATTTGGCGGAGTTGGATAAGACAATAGTGCAGAAAAGGAAGGATGATGCCAAGTAGCGCGTCACCCAATTGGCCAAGAAAAGGCGCAACGAAAAAGTGGCAACAGAGGTAAGGGCAGTTTGCGAGGTAGCACAGGTAGCCACGGAGCAGACAAAGGCTTTCGAAGCAGCAGCAGCACAGACAACAGGGGCCACAACAATGCAGGCAGAGGAGGGATAGGAATTGTCTACAGGACAGGAGGTAGAGGAAATATACCTTACAGAAGAGGGCGCGGACCTAGGCACAACTTCCACCCAACTCAAAAGGCCATGCATCACAGAGAGATCGGGTCCATGAAAAAGGGTCAAGGACTCCAAATTGGCCATCGACCCAATCACGTTAATGGAAGGTGACCTCTATGACATCAGCAAGACTATTCGTAATGTTCCCAAGGAAGCGCTCCAAGAAGTCATTTCGGAGAAGCAGACAGTGTTGGGGGCCTTAAGGGTGCAGCTGCAGGAACTACAGGTGCAGCCACCATAGGAAGGAACCATAGCCACCTACGCCATAGTAGGCACATCAACAACAGAACAGATGCTACGCACAAGGATGGCCAATACAATAGTGCTACCGGAAGGGGCGTTAGCAGCAGAGAATGAGATCGACAGAGCCGTGGTTGGCAGGATCAAGGGACTTGGGCTTAACTTAGCTGCCCTTCCACAAGACACACTGTACCAACTGCAGGATGGAGTAACTGCAGAACTTCACGCTAGAGAGGGCCGCACGATACAGGTGCTAAGTGAGCAAAAGATAAGCATCGAATTGCTCAGCCTGCAGCGTGACGAACTGGTGTCACAAAACCAACAGTTAGTGCAGACAATCGATGTAGCATGCTGGCACATCCTAGAGTTGTCCATCACCACGGACCTTCCAATAGAAATATGGATCCACTGTTTCGCAAGTGTATTTTGAAACGCGTGCGAGGAAAAAACGCGAGTGCAGCTGGAGTTGAATCTCTAGATTACAGAGTTGTGGCTAAAGGTGCAGCCTTCCACTCCCCCAGAAGTTAGAGAGTAGCACGTTAGCTCTATCCAAATAGGGTTGGAATAAATTGGACGGGCAGTGCAGGACTGTACTGGTATGTTGGACCAAACCTTTAGCGTACTCACATCCTTGCAAGAGGACCCCAACATACAACACTTGGAAACAGAGGTGCACAAACTTCAGGAGCAGTATGACAGTGTTCGAGGAACTACACAGATAGTCATCCTCACTTAATGGATCACAAAGATGCAGCAAGCAAGGGCACTGAAATAGCAGGTGGATGCCACAAGACAGAAAGAGGCACTTCTCAAAGCACGCGTATAGCCATGGATTGATGAGGCCTTCACTATTACGACAGATATCGAGAGCAAGCTCGCACAGATGCAGGGGCTCTACATGCCAAGGCAGGGATTTGATCCTCATAAATAAGCATCAAAAGAGCAAGTGCAACAGGTCCAACAAACCGCACAGTAGTGTGTTGCGGACCTTCAAGCAGCACGGGACTTGTTGGAGGGACTCCATGCCAAGATCGTCATGCCAATAGAGTGACTTGAGGGAAAGTCACGATGTTTGTGTTGGGGGCCTGTTGGGCATCAGATTTCCCCACAACATGTTTTGGGGCTCAAAGCCCAAGTTTTGGTCAAATGTATCGTAAGGCTCCGCGAATTGTGGGCGCGGAGCATGGAATGTATATTGAGTCATAAGGTTGTCCGCGCTAAGTGGTTTAATGTAATTTAATGTCATGTCGACCTACCCATGGTCTGCAGACCATGGGATTGTATAAATAGAGCGAGGCTCTAAGTTGTAAAGGGAGTGAACTAGAGATAGAAAAATACGAATGGTTCGAGCATAGAGTAAGAGTCTAAGTGTATTGGGTCATAATAGTAGGAAGAGGCTCTGCAGCTGAGTGCACAGAGACCTAGTAGAGTCTGCAGCTGAGTGCACGGACCCCTATAGCTGAGTGCGCAGGGTGAAGTTGAGTCTGTAACCCAAGAAGAAGAGTAATAAAGAGAAATTTGATTCTAAATACTGTGTATCTAGTTTTGTATGATTTTCTATGCATTTATACTTTTTTTTTATCGCGCGCACTTATATGAATGTTGGATATACTGTTAAGTATCACTAGACTTACACAGATAAGTTAAGTAATCGGATAATAACAGGTTAATAGTAAGGAACTTGGGTAATAATATGGATTGCGCTCCGAGTAGGGCTGCGCAAAGGCAACATCACAGGTTGCGAGGGACTAATATATGTGTGTAGCGACATGCATGCATGGTCAAACCGCGGACCACCAGAGCTCATCGGACATCTCCAGGGTGCGGAAACCTGGTTCTAGCACCCTCCCATACTACTTCGGGTGAGACCTCAGTCCATGCTCCATGGAATATTGCTGAAAGGGCCTGTAGTACTGGGATTTGTTTGGCTAAATCACCTCTGAACCTGGGTCAAGCCCCTACAAGTGAACACATCATGTCTAGGGCTTTGCAAACTCAATAAAGAGTAGGGACCGTTATCCTTACTTGAAATATTCCTCTTCTGAAACTATTACCCATTCTACTCCCTCAAGCTGAGCTAGATGTTGGTTTATAGGAGTTTCAGATCTCTTAGAGTCAGTGGGAATTCAATTGCATCACCTCCCTCCTTTACGATATTCCTTAGATGCTCCTCATCACATTTTACCTACTAGACAAGAGTTAAACAAGATCATCAGGGAGGACATCTACAAGTAGTTTGTCGAGGTCACCTGGGTCAATCCTCCGAGAGGGTTGCGACAAAAGATGGCCTTCTATGTTGAGCACTTCTTGGAGTTGAGAGACAGGCTCATTATTCGACCCCAATATATGTTTCACCAGTAGATGAATGCTCTTTGCATTCGTTTAGACTAGTTTAGAGTAGGTTCTCATAGACTTTTGGTAGAGATGGACCACCAGTTGTATAAACTAGACAGACTCTTCCAAGTTTTTCATTTACAGGAAGTGAAGGCTGAGGTGCACTTCATTCTTGGATGCCATGTCTATTACGAGATAAGAGGAAGGCTTCATTTGTTGTTTAGAGATTCTCGAACCCTTGTCGATGTTTTTAGGTATCCTAATTAGAGATGTTTGGCCCTATATATGCAGGAGGCTCTCAGGTTCCGAGTGCATGTTATTTAGCCTCCCATAAGACCAGATTCCATACATACGATCATGACATTTTTCAGGGTACCACTTGTTGGCTTAGTGGGTCCTGACCCAGGTTCAGAGTTAGTTGCACAAAACAAATCCCTACACTACTGGCCCTTTCGACATCAATCCACGGAATGCAGACTGAAGTCTCACCCGAAGTAGTATGGGGGGATGCTGGAATGAAGTTTCCATACCTAGAGATCAACACGATGTCGTTTTATGCCCCAAATCTACCTTCACGAAGATCAATAATCATTTATGACTTATCGATATAACTTCCTTCAATCAGCCTCTAGACCTGTGCGAAGGTTTACAACTATCTTTCATGGACCTTGAACAGACTAATATGCTACTTACACGCCTCAAATATTACTCTTAACCCATCAATTACTTTGATCGGCCTAAGTGTTCGATAAATTTAACATGAAAAAAGATAATCTTCGCATAAACAGTTAACATTAATTGCATTCATATAGCAACATAAATCATATAAAATCATGCATCAATACATCATTATTTTGTAAACCCATCATAACATAAAGCGCATTCATATAAAACAGAAGTAAAGAGATAAACACGGGTATTTTTGCAACAATCTTCTTTATTAATATTTCGTTCAACTTACAGACTCAAGACTTCCCTGTGCATTCAACTGCAGGGGTCCATACACTCAGCTGTAGACTCCACTCTAGTACTCTACACACGTAGCTGTAGAGCCTTTCTTCCTACTCTTCTATGCTAATTCTCTAGACTTCTCCCATAGAAAAACTTCATTACTTACCTTAGACATCCTAAGACATATCTATTTATATAATCCCATGGTCCACAGACCATAGATAGATCCTCAAAAATCTGAATTGACTTACATTAAGAAGGGTAAAACACTTTATGACTGTTTAACTATCTACGCGCTCTGCAACCACAATTTGCGGATACTTTACATCTTTATACAATAAAACTTGGGCTTTTGCCTCAAAATTTACCCTAGGGGACCCCGTCCCAACAAGCCCCCAACATAAAGATCATGGCTTCCCTCGAGTCACTCGGCGTGCACGAAGATCTTACTGCGAAGATCCCCCAACTCCACTTGTGCAACTACTACCTCAGTTGTGCTATGCGTGGCTACCTACTTGATCTGTTCCACCAGCGGATCTATGGCTAGTCCTGCACTATCCTGCTAGATTTTCTTCTGCGTGCTTTGCAAGCTTTCCAATTTCTCCTAAATGTTGGCGAAGATGATGTATGCCTCATCCAACTAGGGCCCCAATCTAGCCTTGAGAACAACCTCTTTCCTCTGAGTTGCTTCTACCTATGTAAGCAGCTGCTTTGCCTCCTACAACTTAGCAAGGCGTTGTCCTGTAGCAATGGTGTGCATTGTCACACTTATTTCATCATATTACTGATGGAGCTTGCGGACTTCTATATTTAAGACCTGTAGGCTAGGATCTTCCTACAGGGTCGTGACTACCTCCATGGCCTGCTCAAACAGCACGGTGTAGTCCACCACTGCGACATCCACCATTGTGACTCTATTGATGGTGCTGGACCCACCAACATTCATGGGATCACCTCGGTATGAAGTCCCAACTAGATCTCACACCATTTGGTGTGGGATTCCCATCTGGTATGATGGCTCAGTTGCCATTGTCTTAAGGATTTGCTTCAACTCTTGCTTTTCAGCACAAGGGAGTGGTATTCTTTGTCTTCGGGAAGTGAGTTTTGCATGCTTGGCAAGTGTAAGTGTACTCGTGTCAATGGTTTTTTCACTGTAAAGGGAGAGGGTGAAAGTGAGTCCCAGATTGGATGGGATGCAGTCCCAAGTCGGCTAGGAACACACAACACAATAGGACATGCACAACTTCCGGAGGAGCAGTGCACATGGATGTGGTAGTCACAACATACAAGGTAAGATAACATGTACAACACTCAACGGATCAGTTCGAATGAGTGCAATGGTTGTTACAACAAGCTTCATGTGAAAGGTTTGTCTAATGTCTGGGAAAGTAGTCTACACAGAGGAGACAACGTTAACAACATATACAACACATTTCTATTAATATTATGGATTACAGCAAATGAAATAGTTCAGTTGCAGAACACAGATTAAAGCAACATGCATTACAAGTGTTAAAGATCAGTCTTACAACAGATACAATACAAACATGCGAGCCTGTTAGTAGGCTTCTAAATTAAGAGAAAGTTCCAAGACACATCATTACACCATACATCACTAACCTTGAGTGCAAGGCGTTGGAGCCACTGCTTACTCCTTAAAGAAAATATTACAAAATCTCTTAGCAATGTGGGAGGAGATGAGGTGAAAAAAGTCCTTTGCATGTACAAATGAGGGGGTATTTATAACCAAGGGTGAAACTGGCCCTTGTGGTTGTTCGACTACCCTCATGACTGTTTGACTTCCATGACTTTTAGACTTAAATGACTCTTTGTTCAATAAATGGGTCTCTTGGACTTCCACGTTACATCACATTGATTGAAAACATAGCCCATAGTGGAGATGTAGGCGATACGACTCATGACATGACTCAACATGACTTGACATGATAGTGCTGATACATTCATGGTGCTGCTAGAGTGCATGTTGAGTTACAGTGCTACTGGGTGATGGATGTCTTCATGGTGTATCATAGCTTCACCTCTACATGGAAAAGTGCATGGAGTCTTCGATGGTCCTTGGTTCGTTTGATGAAGCTTTTGCATGTTGTTCCTTGCTTGCATGTTGGGAGGCTTGATAGGCTCATTTGTTTGCGAAGGTGCATGTTTGTCACATTTGTTCATTTCGCATGCATCGTTTGTTCATCTGTTGGTGAACCTGTCCTTCTACATGTGCTCCCTTCATTCATCCCATTCGTCTTCTTGCCATGTTTGTTGGTGTACATGTACTTGAAATCACTCATGAAGAGATGACGTCAAATCCAAAACCTGTTAGTCTATCATGACACATGATCATTTCGGATGCAGATGACTAGGAGAGGCAAGAAGGTTGTGAAGTGAGATGATGGCTCCGGGCACTGCTGATGGAGACGGGAAATCTGAGTCAACAGTGATTGTTTGCAAGGTCTAGCTCAGCCAAGAGGTAAAATTGCGCAAATTTTGGGAGGGACAGTCCAGGCTACTAGAAGGAAATCTAGGCATGCTCTGCACATTTTTCAGAACGAATGGGTGCTAGGGGTTGGACAAGCAAAATTGCATAATTTTCCAAAGGAACGGGCCAGGCTACATGAAGGGTTAGCAGATAGAAATTGCGCAATTTTTGGGAGGAAATTCCTGGGAGACTGGAAGCCAAAACTACGTAATTCCTAGAGGGAACTGGCAGTTGGCTACTGGGGTCATTGGCAGTCAAAACTGCATAATTCCCAAAGGAACTGGCAGTTGGCTACTCAGTCACTCGTAGTAGAAACTACACAATTCCTGGAGAGAATTGGAAGTCTACTGTTAGGAGATGTTGACGGGGAAATTGCACTAAAGTTGGGAAGTCGACATGCTGATCATCTCTGTGTAATTTATGAGCTAAGTGAACTACTGGATGATAGAATACCTACTCATGAAAACTTTGCAATTTCTTGGATGAGCAGTCGGTCGACTGTTCGGATGACTGGCTAGGAAAACTGCGCAATTTTCTGAAGGAGATAGGGACGAGCACCTGGTGTCTATTCGACTTGTCCGCACAATTTCCTCAGTAGGTTGAGTGAGTGAGATCAGTGGCCTCATGCAATTTTTTGAAGGGAATCAGTCCCGGGGTGACTGTTGGGTCTGACTATTTGGGTGGTCAACATGGAAGTTGATTTGATTACTTGCGAGCAATGCAGCTGGAAAAGACTAGCTTGGTGCTTCTGCATTGTTCTAGTTGATAGTCGATCGAGTTGAAAGCGAGGTGATGGTATGACTATCAGAGGGGAGTCTGGTTGTTAGAACTTCAGCAAAAATGAATAATTGTGTGAACGATAGAAAGATGCATAGTGTGTGAACGACCCAAACCATTCAGACACACATGTTCAACATGACTCACCGACAGTGCAAGTGACAAGCGCAATGCTCGTGATTGACTATTCATTGATTGAGATGACACTCACATGACAGTGAATGTGACTCCATGTGTGAGTGTGACAGATGCTTTCATAGCAAACACAACAAGCACACATGAAGCGAAGACTTCGAGTATAACCAAAACATGGTTGCATGCATGACTTAGACACCAACATACAAGAACTTTAATGAAAAGAGAAAGCAAGGTGGATGCAAAGACTCACATGAACTCACAGAGTGAACCCAAGTGTGTGCTATCATCAAGTGAAACTCCCAAGGGAGGCTCTGAAATTGGTGCATGCCCAAAATTTTCGAGGGTGGTTGTAGCCACTACAACACTTGGTGACACACTAGTAGAACTCTAGCTTCTCTGTTTCGGTTCATTGCTAGCACAGGGCCTTGGTATTTCGAGGAGTATTGACTCACTATGTGGGTTACTTCAGTTTCCCCACTTACCCCATGGACATACATGGTTCACCTTTTTCTAACTCAATTAAACAAAATCAAAAGTTTAGCTTATATCATAGTGTTTCGAATCCGGGAAGGGTAGTTTAGCTCGCGAGTTGAATATTTTCATAGTATAATTTTTCATCTTTGGTGTTGCTCCATTGCCAGTAGGCCTAGACAGTACCCTGGTAGAGTCACACGGGAACACACACATTGCTCCACTAGCAGCGAGCCTAGTCAGTACCCTGATGGAGTTGCGTGCTTCACCTCTCTGCGTAGGAAGCCTTTCTCTTCTTTCGCCTTTGTACTTTTTAAGAGGACTGTGCATAGGCACTTATTAAATTTTGGGGCGGAAGAGGGATCTTGACTTATTGAGAGTAGAAGAGGTTGTTCCTTCATAGAATCATGTAAGACCTCTGACATAGGTTTTCTCGTTTAGATTTTCCCCTTCTCTATTTCTACTAGTTGGATGATCTTGAACACACAGAGTAGAAGGCTGAGTACAGGCATGGGGCTTCCTAGTGTGGACACGGGTTCACGGTTGGACTGAAAATTCCCTTGTAGATGGTTTGTATTTTCCATCAGGACTTCATCGGCTGAAAGTTTCAACCAAGCACAAAGAAGGCAAACACAAGATTGGCCAAGTGCTACAGTGTCACAAGTTTCCTAAAATTTAAGCCACATACTCTATTCCAAAAGTTAGAATGTAGTAGTTTGCAGCACTTATTTCTAGAAACAAAAATAGTAATATATCAAACCAACACAATGAACGTGAAAAAAAATAGTAATTAGAATCAAACAAAACAAAAATAAAGATAATAAGCAAAACAAACAAGATGAAAACAATAAGCAACAAGCAGACTATGTACATGGCACAAGCGCAGCCCGACCTACTGAAATAATGCTTAAGGTCTTGGTCTTTGATAGGAAGATCGTCAATCTTCCCGTCAAGTGATTTCAAATGATGTGTGTGTGGGCCAAGATTCTCGTAGACTAGTGCAAGTCCACCGGGTTCTGCTACTGGACCCTGGTGGCATTCCAGAAAACCTTCAAGTGAAGACAACACCACTGTTTTAGGTACTGTGTGAAACAAGGGCTCGGATGATGGCACGGGGTAATTGTTTTTATTCTGGGAAGGGTTGAAGTTTTTGAAGTCAATGCGTAAGCATATTTTCCTAGATTTCTTACCTGCGGGATTTAAATTAGAAAACCAAGTATGATGATGAACTTTGCAAGTAGTCCAACCACTTAAAACGTTAGTCAATTTTTTCTATAAAAGGAGTGCAAACAACATGTATGTGTTACCTGGTATTTGCGGAAATGGCTTGTCTCCTCCTTTACCTGGAATCTCATGTTGGATTGCTCACGTGTACTGTGTAATCAAGTCATCATCTACCCGTGCAGACCCATCCCAGTACTGTTTGATCAAGTGGTCAACTATTTGTCACTGTTGCAGTGTGTAGCTTGCACTGAGATTGGCCATCTTCAGATCATGATAGGTTCCCAGGATGCTTTTTTCATTCGTAGTGGTGGTCCTTCATGTGTTCAACATGATAGCTTCATACTTAGCATCGTTGTTTGTGCATTCGAACTTCAAATAGATCAAAATCATGCATTGTCCATTGTTTCGGATGAATGAGATACACTTGGTCCTTGAGCCATCATGTGTTCCCAATTTGTCAAAACTCATGGCCCATAGCTCATCTGTACATGGACCGTTTGGTGTGCTAGTACTATTGCTACTACCATTGGTACTACTACTGCTACTATCAGAAAAACAAACTGTACAAGTTTCATAACCATTAGTTGGACGAGAAAGGAGTCCTAATTGCTTGTCTGATGATGTTAGAGCTAGCTGTGCAGGATAACACTCCAATGTTGTTTCCAGGAGGCAATTGCCAAACATTAGTTTTGCAAAGGCCAACGGTTCATTCTCGCCATTAAGGGGAGTGAAATTGCATTTCATATACCTCTCAGATAACACCTGGATTTGGTTGCATTTTCCCTTGTACGAAAGCCAGATGTGAGACCAGTCTGTAACAAAATATCCATCTATCTTGCTGTACCAGTCTTTACTGAGTAGCAGGCCATATGCTTCTAGTATGTCTGCAACAACTATGTTGATGCATTGGTGGACTTGATAGTCATGATATAGTCGGATGATCACATCTCGTAGTTCACCAATGGTTGGTACTGATGTTCTATCAAGTTGGATGATTCTCGCGGGTGTTTCACTCCATCATGCATTGATCTTCTTAGCAATTGAGAGTGACATGACGTTAGCTACCGCGTCAGAATCAACCAAGCAGTTGTGAACATTGTAGTTGAAAATTTCAAATGAAGGCAGGAATGGGGGGAAAGCTGAGTTTGGTTCTTCCATTCAGAGTGTATTGAGCACAGTGGAGAACGATCAAGGAGGTGTGCCTGCTCCCTTGCTGGTAGAGGTTACGCTGTTTGTTGTTGTCTGTCCTAATTCACACAATAAGATATCTCGCTGACTCTGGAATTTGGCTAACTCAAACAAACTGATGTTCGCTCAAGTTTTCTTCATCTCATCAACTAAGTTGTAGTCCAGAGGTGGTATACTCACCGAGGTGTCTAGGGTGGAACGGATATTCGTGTTGTCTAGCGGAGTGTTCTGCAACTTGCTACTAATGGATGTACTCTTATTTGCTATTGTCTTCCCAGACTTGCTTTGCATTTGTTTCTTTGAGATAGCCAGTGGATCGACCTTTTTTATCAATTGTCTCACCTTCTCTTGCATTTCCCCAAGTGTAGGGGGAGCCCCTTTACTCCTAAGATTGTAACGATCATTTTACTTTTGGGGCTGCTTCTTGGTGTTCATGTTCAAGATTACTTGCGAGCATTGATATGCATTAACCACATGCCTAGAACTTGGTGTTTCATCAGGTGAAACCTCTTCATCATCATCAGTGTCTTTAGCTTCTCCTGCATATCACCTTCTGCATTGAGTGTATGACTGCAGACATAGCTAACGACTCACTTCCAATCCGAATAAAAGTTCTCGGGGTGGAACTCTTTGTGGAAGGAACAAAACTTAGGATTAGCGCACTGATCGAGTTGGAACACAGGGTTCTGCGCAATTTTGGAAGAAAACTAGTTGTTGCTCGATGAGCTTGTTAGTGTCAGTCTTTGTATCCTTCCTCCAATGATCAAATATGCTCTTACAAAGTGGTCTCAGAGTGTCAAAGTCAAATTTTGTCATTTCAGTGAGTTTTCAAGTAAAATTTGGTCACTAGGTATTAGGCCTAGGGTTTGTTTGCACTCCTTTCAAAATTGTCCAAAGGTCGGTCCATGTCACCATTCAGCTGAGTGTACCATCATTCAAAGTTTTTTCATCATCATTTTAGGTTCCAATGGGTCATTTTACACCTTGTTCGTGCTTCAATTGTACTTGGGTAAGGCTCATTTCCCTGTCCTAGGGTTTTGAAGGTAATTTCTCTTGGATGGCCAAATCATCAGAAAAGATTGCATCCTGATGCTCATACACCTTCCCCTATCCATAATGTACCTTATTAAATAATTCCCATCACTGATATCCCTCAAATTCCTCATTTTCCCACAAACCCTATTTTCTTGCTACAATTTGACAATTTTCTAGGCTAAGCGTGTGTTTAGCACTTTTGGACCCCTTCCCCTCACTCAATCTTTGAAATTCCACTTTTACCTATTTCCTAACATCCCTCCTTACTCCCCAAAATTTTCTCAAGAATTTATAAGCCCCTTATCCCCTTCATTTCACTTCATTTCGACAAATCCCTTGTTCCACACATCGGGATAGGTTTTACTCAAATGATGTTTCTGAGCAAGAAAAAATGAATTTGGAGAAAGTGAGAGTGGTTTTTATCCAAAATAGGCCAAGGAAGAGAAACCTACTTCACTTTTTACACAGGTGTCATGGTTTGATAGAAATGTCAAAAATATAGTTTCCTCAGGAGAATTGATGCACCTCTGAAGTGACCTTTGGAAAATCAAGATTTCTCCTACCTTGGTTGGCCAAATTACTTGATGAGTTAAATGATAACTAGACACATATATATTTCCAATGAACTATCATGATCTCAATTTGGAGTTGAGAAAGACCTTCAAAAGTTGACTACAACAACACTCTGCCTTTAGATAGCCTCATTTTGCACATTTTGACCAGTCTTGGGAGATTTGACTTTTGACAAGGAAAATGAACTCCAAATTGAAAAATTCAAGTTGTTTTGGAAATTATACTGAATAAGATTTCCAATAAGCTATCGTGCACCCAATTTGAACACTAGAAAGGCTTCCAAAACTTGATTTGAAGACAGCACTACGGACAGAATCAGTAGCGCTACGCACAGGCTTTTCCAACAGGTGTGTAGCGCCACCGACGCTCGCTTTTGATAGGGACCTCCATTTGAAGAAAACTTGGAATTTTTGGATTCCTTATGAAAGTTATGTATGCTCAGAAATTACTAGGAAATTTTGACAAGTTTTGGACCTCCAAAAGGGCTAAAAACACCCAAAAAATGCCCTCTCTGCCACTTTTTGGCCATACAGGAAGTAGTCTTGGGAGATTGAATTTTGGAGGGGAAAATGGATAAAAAATTCAAAAATGAAACTTGTCCTAGAAAGTAGACAGATAGAACTTTCGAACAAGCCATCTTGGAGCAAAATTTGTGAAGGGGAATGCCTTCCAACACAGCTTGGAAAAAGCGCTACGCACAGAAAATTGGTGCTACACACAGGATGAAAAAGTGCCAATTTTGCTCAAAAACTCTATTTTTTGCCTAGTTTTCTTCTAGTTTGACTTTTTCTCTGTTATGGTAAAATTCATGATGTGATATGATGTAAATTGATGTACTATGATGTAAAACTGATAAAAATTGACTTGATAAGGTAGATACATTAGTTGTAGGTGGTTTAGAGTTGAATGAATCAGTTTCCCAGGTTTTAGAGGCAAGCTGTTCCACTGCTTATTTTTGTGTTCCTAGTTTAGATATGGTTGAAACCACCCCTCTTCTCATAGATTCGACCCTTGATGGATAGTACAGGTGGTTTGGAGGTCTATATCATGTGTTTTTTCAGTCATTTGTAAAGGTTGGACTCTTGTGAAAGCTTTGAGCGTCATTGTACATTCATCTCTGCAGTTTGGCAAGGAAATAAACCAAGGTTTGCAGCATTTTGTGGGATTCTTGTGGCAAGGTGATTTAGTATTGTTTATCCTGTTATCATGTGTTTATGTGTGCCATTCTCTCTCTCTTTTCCAGCTTAACTAAATGAATCAAGTATAAAGGTGGAAATCATTGATGTTGCAGTGCTCTACCTTAGGGTTTGTTTAGCTTTTCATGTTTTCTACTGTTTGTAGAGGACTCATGGAATTTTCATGCCCTCTCCAAATCCTCACCAGTTTTAAGACTCACCATTTCACTTAATTCAAAGTACTAAATCATTTTCCTACCTCGCCCCACAAAAACCTCTGCAAGACTAAGTCCATTCCCCAAACCCAAAACTGCCTTTCACTTTTGATCCAGCAAACCAACATAAAACTTAATCAAACTCCTCTAAGCATATACCTAGCCTAAAATTAGTCTTTACATCAGTCATTTCAAGCCTCATTTTCTATATTTTCCTAAGATTGACAAGGAGAGAGCCCTCTCCCGACCTGGTAGGGCTTGCTACCAGGTTAAGCGTGGTTTGATGTTACCCTAGACCTGCCTTTCTTAGACTAAGGTAGATTTAGGCCCTAACATCACCCATGGTCCGTGAACCATGGTATTGTAATGAAAATGCTATATATAGATGAGTCATAGCAAGTCTAAGAGAACAAATTTTGATAGAGAATCATTGTAAGGGCAAGGTGCTAAGGCAGGAAAAGTCTGTTTCATGTACTTAGGCGAAAGGGGAAGGCTCCTGTAACTGAGTGCATGGAGACCTTGGTAAGTCCACAACTGAGTGCACGGGCTTGTGCAACTGAGTGTGCGCCCCCCTACAACTGAGTGCATAGGGAGGAAAGAGTCTGTAATTGAATGTTAAATCTAATAAAGATTCTTTTAGTTCGAATCTATTGCATCTATGCCTTGTTCCTTATTTTTGTTTAAGTTTATGCATCTTCGCTCTATGATCTTCTTTATGTAGCTTAATTATTTATTTCTACAAGAAAAAGGATAGATCTATAACGTTTATGCATAATAGTATATTTACCCCCCTTCACGGAGATAGAGAAAATTTGTAGTTAATTATTCGAAAAGTGTAGATCTGCACGATGGCAGATCTAGGTCATAAAGGCTTTAGAATATGTAGTTCATTGCGCGAAAGTAGTAAATCTATGTATTTTATGCATGATAAGTACAGTTAAGATCGTCGAGAAGATATGAAGGTCGTTTCAATAGAGTTGCAGTAGTTGAAATTCGAAAGGGATAGGTTTGTTCGAGGGCAGATATAAGATATAAGAACTTTGGGAACACCATCACATAGGCCTCTAGATGAAGAAACCTAGTTCTAGCATCCCCTAATACTGCTTCGGGTGAGGCTGCAACCTGTGCTACATAGGTTGTTTCTGAAAGGGTAGAAGTTAGGGTTTTGTTGGTTGGTGTGAATAACTATGAACTTGGGTCAGGCCCCCTTAAGCCAACAAATGGTTCTGTTGCTGGGACCAACGATCAATTTGAGGAATGTGTGATGTCGAACAAGTGGTTCCCTACCAAGAAGGAAATTGAGAAGTGGCTCAATTGAAAGGAACAAGCATTTGCGGCTCAGGAGAACAGAAATCCATAGATATCCAAGGAGCAGTGGTGGAGTACATACCTATACATAGACAAAACAGAGAACTTTTTATGTTTCTTCCCTAGCAAATTGCACGAGTGGTTGTCTAGATTGGCGGACAGTCAAGGTACGTGGAGACTTGACAGTCCTATTGTGTGGACTCTAAAGCTAGTGAGGCTTTTGGAAGCTTCGGATAACAACATCACACAGGTCGTTGATCATTGGATTGATCGAAGACTTGGAGCATTTGTGACTGAGTTCATGATTGACACAACTTTCAGTTACATTGAAGCATAGCTCAGAATCTTCAAGGGACTGCAAGGTAAGTACTTGAAATCATAAAAATATTGGATTAAAATGATGTTATGTGAAAAACAGGTTATTTCATTACCTTGATGTTTGGAACTACACAAAGTGGAAAACTCTTTAGATGGAATGGAGAATCAGGCTCTGAGTATAGCCCATTAATCAGATCCCCTTTGAGTGATGACGAAGGGACAATCCTACATACACCCTGGAGTGTGGTGCAGTTAATTAGGTAGGGTATCCCGCGAATACCTCATCTGTACACTACACCTCCATCTCCACCTCCACCGCATACACCTACACCTTCACCTCGACCTCGACCTCCACCTCCACCATTCAACATTTCAAACTCAATGAAGATGCCGACTTTTGAATGGGTAGGGAGGAAGACCCCGAACAATTTTGGTTCGTTGTAGGTGCTGTGTGGACATCACAACAATTTATGGATGATAACATCAAGAAAGTGCAGCTAGTCATGACCTTACAAGACCGAGCATTAACATGTCACATCAAGTACTACACTAATAACTCCAACGCCATGTTGGCAGAAACCCAACAGGTGTTGAATAAAGAGTTTAGAAAGCCTAAGTCAGAGGCACAGTCGGTAACTGAATTCAAATATCTTCGACAAAATGTAAATGAGTTTTCCTAGGATTTCATTCAAAGGTTGAAATTCCTAATCAGGTAGGCCAATATGGCGATTTCAGATTCCCAGCATCGAGACTCATCACTATTACCACACTTAAGATTATCGTTGTCACAACAAAAGATAGAAACCCAAGCAGAGGCGGTAAAGACTGTGATGAGATTGGAAGCCTCACCAATACATGATACAAACATTGGAGTACAACAGATTCACTCGTAGTTGGAAAGCCTGCACTTGGAGTTGTAGAGCCCGAAGAAAGGAAAGGTTGTCCAGCCTAAAGTTCGCGTAGAAGTTTGGTGCTTGAAACGCAAGGGCCATGGTCATGATAAGGATCATTGCCTAGTTTATCAAAATTATCTTATGGGGGGGGCATGTCCCCCTAAAGCCAGAAAATACCATTGGGCCGAGCACAGTAGCTGCGCCATGGTGCACTATTTGTTAGGTGTTGGATTTATGGGACCTGACCCAAGTTCAACGTTAATTAGCCAAGAAAATCCCTACACTATTGGCCCTTTCGACATAAACCCATGGAGTGTGGACTGAAGTCTTACTCGAAGCAATATGGGGGGATGTAAGAACCAAGTTTCTGCACCCAAAGATGGTAGTGATGTCATTTTATACCCTAAAACTTCCTTCGCACAGGTTGATAAGCCTTTTAGGGCTTATCGATATACTCCTCTTAGTCGTCCTCTAGAACTCCATGAAGGTCTACGACTGTCCTTCGCATATCCTCGATAGGTGGATCAGACACTTATGTGCCTCTATAATTACTCTTACTTCTATATTTACCCAGATTAGCTTAAGTATATGATAACTTCAACATGCATTAAGATGATCTTCATGAAATAGATATTCTTACTTGCATTCATATAACAAAGAAAAATGTATGGGTTCGCGTAGCAATATAGCATTAAAACATAAACCCAGTAATCATCATAACATAATCATATGGATTTATAAGAAAAGTAAAATAGATCATACAGAGGTAATTCCAGAAAAATTCTCTTTATTTATGCTTCAAATCTTCTTTACAGACTCTATCCACCCTGCACACACAGCTGTAGGTGTCCGCACTCTCAGATGTGGACTTCTACCCTAGGCTTCTACGAACACAGATGCAAAACCTCTTTCCTACACTAAGACTCTTCTCTCTTAGCTCTCACAGACCCATTACATTCATCAATGACTCCAAACATTCTAAGAACTAAACTACCTTAGACTCTTCTAAGACTCCCCTTTTTATACAAGCTCATGGTCCACAGACCATGGGTAGATCTCCTAAAGCTGACATGGCTTACATAAACTAATGGCGGAAACCCTTAGAGTTCATACTCTTCTATCTACGCGATTAGCCTCATTTCACGCCCCATTCGCTTCTTATGCTTACCAAGTTTTCTCACAGTGTGTTGTTCAATAGGGGCCTTATCTTTATTCGTACACTTGTCAATTAGCTCTTTGAGCCCTTCTACGACATTCTTATCATGTAGTAACTTCATACAAGTTTTTAGGAGAGTGGCTAACAGTGAGGGATCTACCTCCTATGTCGTACTAGTTTCCAACATTTTCTCCTGACTTCCTAAGGTGGAGGCCTCAACGAAGTTCTTTACTTCCATGAAGGTCTCTTTAGCTTTTTTAAGGTCAAAGTCTACTTCTTTCTCAACAGCCTTGCATACCCAACCTTCATCCTTAGGCTGCTTTCCATTTTCTTCTCCTGTGGCCATACCACTTCTTGTCACTATATTTACACTTTGATCTTCTTCGTTAAGCTCCACTCTCATCATCTGGATGTTCTACATAGGCTGATGGGCCTGTGCCTTCTTTTCTTGCATCTTTTCTATAAGGATTGGGAAATATTCTATCACATGGTTGAACTGTCTGCAATATTGACATGATGGATGTGTGTTGTTTTAGCAGTCTCACGCGAAGTTTCTTGCTTCGCCACAGTTATAGAAAATAATCTAGCCACGACCCTTGCCGACACCTCCTCCTCTTCCTCTTCCACAGCCTCAGAATCCTCTGCACGCTACACCTGCACCCTGTTCTTGAGGCCTGTTTTCTGCCTGCATTTGGTAAGTAGGGGTTCTATCCATCACCAATTCATAGCTTCGGCAATGGTGCTCATCATGACCTACAGACTTGCATAAGTTACAAAACAATTTTTGGGGGTTCTGTACAAACTTCTTTAGTAAATGACAATTATCTGTTGCATGATGTCCAATAACCTAATGTAGGGAACGGGTCCCCTAGGCTCATTTTTGTGGTTAAAAGCCTAAGTTTTGGGGCAGAAAGCCCAAGTTTTTGTATAAGATGTATAAAGTCTCTGTGTTTTGTGGTTGCGGAGCGCAAAGATGTGAAGTGTCATAAAGGGTTTTTGCCATTAGTTTATGTAAGTCATGTCGGCTTTAGGAGATCTACCCATGATCTGCAGACCATGGGATTATATAAGAATGGGAGTCTTAGAAGATTCTAAGGTAGTTCAGTTCTTAGAATGTTTGGAGTTATTGATAAATGTAATGGATCTATTAGATCTAAGAGCAAAGAGTCTAAGTGTAGGAAAGAGGCTCTGTAGCTATGTGCACAAAGGCCTAGGGTAGGAGTCTACAGCTTAGTGCGTGGACCCCTACAGCTGTGTTCGTAGGGTGGATAGAGTCTGTAAAGAAGATCTGAAGCATCGATAAAGAGAATTATTCTAGAATTACTTGTGTATGATTTATTTTACTTCTGTTATAAATGCATATGATTATGTTATGATGATTACTGGGTTTATGTTTTAATGTTGTATTGCTGTGCAAACCCATATTGTTTTCTTTGTTATATGAACACAAGTAAGAATATATATTTACATGAATATCATCTTAATGCATGTTAAAGTTATCAGATACTTAACATAATCTAGGTAAATACAAAAGTAAGAGTAATTATAGAGGCGCGTAAGTGTCTGATCCACCTATCTAGGATACGTGAAGGATAGTCATAGACCTTCGCAGATTTCTGGAGGACGACTAAGAGGAGTATATAAATAAGCCCTAAAAGGCTTACCGACCTGCACAAAGGAAGGTTTAGGGTATAAAATGACATCACTAACATCTATGGGTGTAGAAACTTGGTTCCTATATCCCCCCATACTGCTTCAGGTAAGACTTCAGTCCGCTCTTCGCAGGTTGATGCCGAAAGGGCTAGTAGTGTAGGGATTTTCTTGGCTAATTAACATTGAACCTGGGTTAGGGCCCATCAAGCCAACAAATGGTTCCATTGCTGGGACCAAGATATACACAAAGAGATGTGTGATGTCGCATCACTAGAATCCAACTAAGAAGGAGATCGAAGACTGGTTGGATAGAAATATCCACGAATTCATGGTGCAAGAAAATAGGAATCCGCGATTGACGAAAGAACAATGGTTGGATAGATATATGTACATAAATATACATGAAATATTTTTATGTTCCTTCTCGGTTGAATTATACGAGTGAATTGTGAAATTGGCAGATGACCAAGGAAGGTGGAGGCTTGACGATCCGATAGTCTGAACTCCAGAGTTAGTGCGGAAATTGGAAGCCTCTGAAGATAAGATCGCACGTGATATCAATAATTGGCTCGATCGTATCATAGGAGGATATGTGATAGAGTTCGCAGTCGATAATATGATCAGTTACAGTGAATCAGAGTGACACTTCTTTAAGGGACCACGAGGTAAGTATTCAAGGTCTTTAAATACTTTGATTAAGATGCTCTTCTGTGAAAAGCGAGCTATGTAGCTACCTTGATGTTTGGAGCTACGTAAAGTGGAAAGATCTTCAGAGATAGAGGGAAAATAAGCCCTGAATATATATCCCATTGATTGGACCTCCTCTGAGTGGCGATGGGGAAGAAGCACAAGCTTGTCCGTAGAGCATTGTTCAATTGATAAGACAAGGGTTCCCGCGAATACCCCATCCACACACACCCCCTCCATCTTCACCTCCATCACATACACCTTCGCCCACACCACTTCCACCTCCACCACTATCCAATATGGTGCATTCAGTAAAATTGCATGTGTTCAAAGGGTCGGGAACTGAGGACCTGGACCAATTTGGTTCATTTTGAAGGCTGTATGGTAAGCTCAGGGTATTAAAAATGATCAGATGAAGAAAGAAACGTTGGTTATTGCTTTGCAGGAACATGTGCTAACATGGTACATCAAGTACTGCACTGATAACTCGATGGTCTCATTAGAAGATATCTAGACTACGCTGAAGAAGGAGTTCAGTAGGTCTAAATCTGAAGCTCAATCAATTATGGGATTCAAGGAGATCAAGATGAAGCCTCGTGAGACTCCCTGGGATTTGGATCAGAGGTTGAAGTGCACAATTCATGAAGCTAACATGAATCTTCTAGATGGGCAACACCGTGAATGGTTTATGGCTTCACTCTTTCCTCATCTAACGGTTGCTTTATCGTGGCAAAAGATTGGGACCCAGGTGAAAGTCGTAGAGATTGCAGGAGACACCAATGTAGGATGCTAATTTGGGAGTTCATCATATTTGCGCGCAGTTGCAAAACTTGTGCCTAGAATTTCAAAGTATGAACAAAGATAGAACAGTTCCGCCAGAGGTGCACGAAGAAGTTTGGTGCTTGAAGTGCAAAACTCATGGGCATGACAAAGATCACTGTCCAGTCTTCACGAATTATATTGCAGCAAGGGGGCCAATGCCTCTAAGGCTAGAAGCTCAAATAGGGCTAAGTACAGGTCCCACGCTATGGTGTGTCATCTATCATTAGCTCATAGTTATGCCAATTACACTTATCATGACTCGCCGATTGACATAAGTTGCAAAAGAGTAGTTATGGTGTCTGTACAAATTTCTCTAGCAAATGGCAATTGTCTTTCACATGTTTTCTAGCATTATGGATAGAATGCTTGCATATAGGGTGCAGGAAGAAACCCGACCTCCGTACCAAGGTGTTGTGGGAGTGTGAGGCGAATATCAAGGGCGCACACGAGGCTGAGGTGGAGGAGGCCTTGGTAGAGGTCGGGGACATGTTATTTGTTACAATTGTGGGGGTGTCAGGACATTACACGTGAGAATGCATGAACCTAACTCATCTGTCATGTTGATATTGTACTTAGTTTGGCCATGTGACAGAGGATTTCCTTGTATTATTAGCTAAGATATGCGAAAAGGGGGTGCAACCTCAACAACCGACTCAAAAACTGCAGATGTTGAGGGTTGAGCCTCGCAAAGAGGACCCTAAGGTAAATATTGTGCTGCAGAGTGGAATGACGACTGGTGAAGATAAGGGGAAACAACCTGAAGAAAGTGAATGGGTCTACAAATCTCCAGAAAAGGATATTGGGTTTGATCTAGAGTGCGTAAGGGAAATGTTTATGAGAGAAAAGAAAAACTTCCCTAAGGCCACTATCTCAGGAAGCTAGGATAAGCTAGCTGAAGAGATGGATCCTTCCATGCTTACTACTTTCTTGAAGACCTGTATGAAACTGTTGCGCTATAGCAAGGCTGTGAAGGGATTAAAAGAACTAATAAATAAGTGTGCTGGGAAAGAAAATGCTCCTAATGAAACACACGTAGTCGGGAAGATTCGTAAGCATAAAGAAATGGACGTGAGATGAGGCTCACTGCACATATAGGAGAGTATGAAGTGGATCAAGTTATCTTGGATCTAGGATCAGACGTGAATGCTTTTCCTAAACAGACGCGGGAGTGAATGAGGAGACCTGCATTGCAGTAGTCTTTGATTCAGTTAAGAATGGAAAATCAATAGAAGATCATCTCCATGGGAAGATTGCAGGGAGTGATAGTTGATATTAAGGGAATGAGCACATTGGCTAATTTTGAAGTGATAGAGATTGTGGATGATAGCAATCCCTATCCTGTGCTCCTCGAGATCGATTGATGTTTCCGGGAAAACTAGTGTCTTTTCGATCTACTAGTCCCACTAGGATTGGTAGCTATCCTAGAAACAAACAATCAAAGCAATTTGTGATTTCCTTTATGTATGATAGATAAGAGAGAAGTAAAGGGACCAACCTGGATCTTCCGCTTGATTCCTTGCTTGATTTCTCTCCACTTTGAAAGAGCTTGCAACTCTTCTCCTACTTGTCCCACTTAGAGAATACCTGTAGAAACGAAGTAAGAAAACACCATCAAAGCATCTCAATCTATGATATCATAAACATTGCAGAATTAGAAATACAATGAGAATACAATGGCATTTACAAATAACAACATTCATAAATACACAATTGTATGGAGGAAAAATCAAAGAACTTTATCAATAATAGAAGAGAGGATTACAACCCAACTATCTGATCCAGCATCATCCTCCCAACATCAATGCCCTCTTCACCTCATGAAAAGCAAGATCACCCAACAATACAATATTCCCTCTCAAAGACAAACTATCAGCACTTCCTTACAAATTACAAAATTCTAGCCTCTAGATCTCTTAGATGAGGGATCCATTTATAGATGTCCGCAAGGGTGTGAGTCATCTCTGGGTTTTTGATTAGTGTCATTCCACTTGTTGTTCTTGATTCCACTTGGAGATTTCTTGGATCTCTTACGCATCCTTGTGCGAATTCAGAGAGGCAAGTGTCATAGGAGAAGTTTCTAGAAGATTCCATGAGCATCCACTTAGCAAACTGTCTCAGACATTTGTCCATTCTCACTCATCGTACCCCACAAAAGGCCTCTTCAGTATGCATCACACCTAGCTAGTGTAGAAGTCAGTATGCATCGCACCCTGATAGTGGAGCAGTTAGTATGGTCTAGTTTTGGCCAGTTCTGAGTCATTGTTCAGGTGGAACTTCTAGGGAATGATGTAATCAGTTGACCATGATCCTTTAGGGTATGAAACAACACTTTTAGGGGTCAAAGAGCACTTGGTTTATCGACATATAAGATTGGGGTTGTAGTTGCATATGGGTGATTCTTTATATGTAGAGTCATCATCCCTTAGCTTGGATGATCATTTGTGCAGCTTCTGTGTACATTTGATGTCTTTGTATTCCTGAATATATCGCAGCCCAGATGGATGAAACTATATCCAAGTTCTTCAAACTTGTTCAATATTCGCCCGATGTACAAGTCGATCCATGTGAAAAGATGTCTTGAGTCGAACATGGAAAGACATCACCTGATTACCAGCCAATAATGTAAGCTGTTAATAGGCATGAGAGGAATCACCGATAATGATAATGACCCTCAAGGTACTACAGTACAATTTACGTGGTGTGAATATATGATTTGATGTCAAATACCACGCAAAATCTCTCGGTTGAAGGCCATTGATGTAAACCTGTCGCCGGAAGTGAGAAACTTGCCATTGAGGCATGCAAGCTTCAAAGTACTGAAAGGGTTATTTCTAAGTCAACTTCTTGGATAATGAGTTGATGTCAACAAGAAGTGAGCCATTGTAGGAGGGCCTTAATGTTTCCCACATTAGTGACACGAAATGAAGAAAATTATTTTTTGGAGGCGAAAATGATCTGAGGATACAAGGTTCAAGAATGGCGGTCATGAAAAATGGAGGGTGAAGGTATTACAGTGGATGAGGCATTAACTGGATGGTGAATTCTCTGAATGACTTCTCTTGAACATATCAGTGACACTGAGATGGATTGGTAGTGTTAACCCCAAAATATGGATGGTATGATGAATCAACGGTGATATGACTGGTGAACGGAATAATCCAACCCGACTCAATCATGGTGATGGAGTGAAAGTGTCATGTTCAAGAGCGACCTGGTACCAATAAAATTCTTTAATTTTCCTTCCGTTTTTCCCCAGTCATTGCTGACCAGTACCTCTTTATTTTTGTCAAGCTTGAGGAGGATAACATATGCCTGTTCTATAATTTTCCCTTCGGGCAAACTTGTCGCTATGTTTTAGCAAGCCTAGTGATAGTGAAACTCGTTCTTTTCTGGGCGAACAAGTTTGTCGCTATTGTTTTAACGAGTTTAATAACAAGGATAACTTGGTCCTTTTCATGTTTAGAGAGTTTGAAAAGGGAAGAAAAGGAAACTCCAACAGTCCTTTTTCATAGCATAATCCCTCAAGTCTGAAAAAGTATAAAATAATATGTAAGGGATGATTTTTCGATCACTTTAGCGCACCGAAAAAACAAGTGCTCAATCTTTTTTTGGGATAATCCCTCAGGTCCAAAAAGATTAAAATATGCAGGAGGGATGGCACTTCCAATCACTTTAGTGGGCTGGAGAGGCCAATTGCTCGACAATCTTTTCATATTTAATGAGTCTGAAAAGAGTTTAAAGTGGACTCATTTTTTGAGGAACGAGTGGTGCTTAGGGTAGCAACTAGTTCTGGGTGAACTTGGAACTTCTCAACACATGGTGATGTGAAGAGGTGGCTAATAGGACCACTCGTCACAGTTGTTCCTCAAAAGGGTAAACAATCAAGTGGAATCATATAATCGGCCAAAAGAATGGAGGTGATGGTTGGAACGCAAGCAAGGCTCAAAAGGCTGACATTATGGCGATCACAAAGGTTATTTACCAAAGGTGGGTTTATTTTTTAACGAGCTTGAACTCTAGGGGAACATATACTTAGTCGTAGGTTTATTTTTTAATAAGCTTGAACCATGCGATAACATTGCTCATGGGTGGGTTTATTTTTTAACGAGCTTGAACCTTGCGTTAACATTTCTCATTGGCGGGTTTATTTTTTAACGAGCTTGAACCTTGCATTAACATTGCTCATTTTTCCTTTTTATGTAAGCTAGAAACGACCAAACTAAAAAGCTAAAAAAAACTAGAAAGCTAAGTAACTACTGAGGTTAGGTAGGATGGTTTCATCCGTGGAATGGTTCAAATGCTTCCTTTTCTTCGTCTGCTGCTCAGACAAAGGTGAATGGTGGATCAGACCAATCAACTAACGTAAGAAGTTAAAAAACTAAAAAGCTAAAAAAGCTAAAAAGCTAAAAAATGAAATTGGTCGTTTTTCGCTTATATAAAAAGGTTTGCATGCCCCCAGGCATCGAGAAAAGGAGAGTCTCCAGTAACCATATGGAAATCACTGTGGTTAAGCAAGATTGTTTTTGTCAGTGGTTAGAAAAAAACATTTCCTTGACTTTGTCCGTAGCGCAGACAAAGGTGAATGGTGTTTCAGACCAATCACATAACCTACAGGGAAACCTATATTTTCAGCTGGGTTCATCTGCCAAATAGACGAGGGTGCATGTCCCCTAAGCTTTGTTACATTCACCAGACTACTCGCTGCAATCAGGTGGATCGAATGAAGGTTGAAGAGGCACTCTTGTTGAAAAGAGATCATTTAGGGATGATGTTTGACTTGGAGCTATGTTTGAACCAGGAAATGAAAGCTGGTCAATAAGCTGAACAATTTTTCCTTCATGCGGGAAACACATCACTCGAAAGAGTGTGGAAACAATAGCTTCCATGCTATAAACATAGTCACATCCAAGGAGTAGATTGTAATATAACGGACCTTGGACTACCATCACATTCAAGTGAACGGTTTTCCTTCTCAAAGTTATCAGCAACTTAGGAAGGATCCCTAATGGTCGACTGGTTCCTTTGTTAAAGCCTGACAAATTTTGAGTAACAGACATAAGCGACGGTGAACCAAGAACTTTCCAAGTAGTTGAGGAAAGGATAGTCACTAAAGCCCCTTCATCTATGATAGTGCCAACCACGATCATTTTCTAAACTTGTATTATGATTCAGAATGGCACATTAGAAAGAAGGCGGGATCTTGCTAGTCGATTCCAACCGAAGGAAGCGACTAGACTGCTTGGAGGGGGTACCAAATAAATGGTTGAATTAACCCCTTGAGTAGCTGGAACTGGGGGATTCCCTTCCTTTTGTGAAGGAACAGGTGGATTGCCCCAAAGTTCATGAGACTCTGCATTAACAAAAATAATTTGAACCGTATCGTTCTAATTCTCTTTGGAAATTGTATCATCTGAAGGTGGACCTTCCAAAGGCAAAACTGGGTCGACTGCCATCTCGACTTGTTGAATTTGGTCTGGTATGGACTCAGAAGGTTCACTCTCAACGATAGGAATTTCGACCAATGATTGAGTTATGTTAGTCGGATTTTCAACTAGTAAAGGACTTGAGGTGAGTTTCTTGTATCCAGATGGAAGTCACTGCGGTGAAGTAGGACGGCTACGTAAGACTATTTTGGCCTCCTCCATAAAAGGACAACGGGGAAGGTGATGGTCCCCTTCACATAATCCACATGGAATTTTGACCTTTCCTTTCTATCCAGGAACTTAATTTTTACTAGTTGATGGTGTGCTGTCAACATGATCGCTTAAGGTTGATGACACCGGACGGTGCGAATAGGGAGAACATTCTCTCAAGATCCACGAAAGGCAAGGACAATCTCGATGAAAATGGTTTCCTCTGCAAATTACACAAGGATATTTGGGAGATTTAGTGTGTGGATTTTCACCAGATGATTCATGGTTGCCCCCTTGCTTAACTGACTTCTTCTTCTTCTTCTTCTCTTTCCCTTTCTTCTTCTTCTCAGCTACTTAGTTACTAGTGTCACTATTTTCACCAAGCGAAGAGGAAGAAGGGGAGGGAGAAACAAACGAAGTAGAAGGTGAAGGGTCAACTTCAGTATCAAATGGTTGCTGATTTGATTGCTGAGGAATTACGGTATTTTGAACGACAGAGGTTGAGAATAGCCATAACGGCAGACTAATTGTGATTCCTGGAAGGGACAATGTGGCCATATACAGAGCACCAATATTTCCCGAAGAAGAAATGGACTAGGATTCCCCTCGAGAGGGATTCCATGATTGGTGGAATCCATTATCTCAACCTAATATCAACGAAGGAACAGGGATGTTATTCCAAATTTAATAAATTTTAATGATGCTTTGACACAACTTTGCTCTTTCAATTTTTAAGAGTCGAGAAAAAGCTAAAGATGACCCTAGTCCCCTTCAATTTTTAATGAGCCTGAAGTGACAAGTGCTCAAATGGACCTATTCTTTTAAGGAGTTGAAAAGTAATGAAAGTGACACTCTGGAGATCTAGATAGAGGGATTACCAAACCAATCGCAAAACTGCAATATACATCTTGGTGGTAAATTAAAGAGAAATTATCAAGGACTTATGTACGATAGTCAATCATCCCGAATGTTGTGTTTAGTGCATTTCGATCGATAGGGTGACAGACACAACTTCCTATGGATAAAGGATATAAGCCTTTTTTGATCTCCCAATATATACTCTATGGTACAGGGAGCACAAGTCCGTGCTAGCACTTGTCGTATCCAAGAGGAGGAATCACCCAACCTTCAATAAAAACGATAGTTACTAGATTTTACAATGCTGAAGCACGTCTCTAACCTAGTCCTCTAGATGTGTTGCGTTAGGTTCCAAAGCATTGTTAAGTTCATTGAGATTTATTTTAGAGTTGATCTTTTTTAGAAGTTTGTCTTTCAAGGTTCACCACGTGATGTAGATGTAAAATTCCTAAATATGCAATCTAAAATGATAAATAGTCGTTTGTTTTCTTTTAGCAATGAAAATCCTAGCTATTAAGGAAAGAAGATAACGATTCTTTCAGTAGAGAGCAAAGAGCACACACTAAATGCACTTTTCCTAAATCATTTTCCACATCCAGTCTAAATGCAAATGCACATGCATGTATTTGTCTTTCCATTTCCTTAATGTGAGAATGCAAAAAAGGAAAACTAAGTATAGATCTGAACTATTTCTTTCAAAGCGACACTTCAACAATTTCTTTTCAAAATGAAAGGAAGACTAAAACGACACTTTCAATTTCGAAAGGAAAACTGCTTTCGACACTTCAAATATTGACAATTCAAATCAAATACAATGACAAAAGTACAATCAACTATCTAGAGGAGGAAGACTTTATGACACTCTTCTTCTTGACTCAAAACAACAGTTACAACACTTTTGAATAAAAAAACAACAGTTCGTTTAAGCTACTTTTGACAAAGGAGGACTGTAAATGATGAAAAATACATGAAAAAAACATTCACAAATCCTAACCAATGGAGGCTGAATAATGTAAAGGAAGAAAGCTTCAGTAATGAGATACTGATCATATGTAGCAAAACTACTGAATAGAGCTAAAAACGAGGAAAAAACCAAGTTCCAAAGAGAGAAACAATATCACTCAATCATCACACATGTCCTTAAGGGAAATAGGGATGCATCTCACTTGCAACACATGGGAGGTGCGATGCATACAGGCTGCCAGTTACAGATAGTGCGATGGGCCAGGGAATGAAACTGAGTTTCGTTTTTGCTCAAAATTTGCAGCTAAGTTCAGTTATTTCAACTAAGCTATGATAGACAATAAAAACAAAGTACAGTGGTATGATTTTAGAAGGTTATTGAGCTACCACAAGGACACTTAGGATGTTTGCAAGTCAGATGTTCAGTTCATAAACCAACCTAGAGATTGACTGAAGCAGTATTCATCTACTTTGCACTTGCATAGCAAGAGCAATTCGAAGGCTAGCTGGCTAACTTCAAGCTCCGTTTGTAGTTTATAAAGCAAACAACAATAACAAAGAAACTAACTAATTGCTCCACAGCAGAGTCACCATTTATATATATATATATATCTATTATATATATTATATTATATATATATATATAATATATATATATATATATATATTATATATATATATATATATATATATATATATATATATATATTATATATATATTTTCCGAAAGAAAAATGAACTTTTTATTAAGGAAATAAAAAGTTACATTGCATATGCCGTGAGCATTTCTGATGCTTCTGTTTGACTGCATTTGCAATCAGATAAGAGACAAAACTTTCTGCCATTTTTATCTGGCCGTCCTCAAAAAAATCAGTTGTAAATTAGTATCATAAACAGTCGATATATTGTTCATATTTTTGACTGTAAGAGAATCCTCTCATTAAGAGAGCATCCAAATAAAAACCAAAAAAAGCGATTAGGGTCTCCTCGAAAAAGGAAAAACAACCCATTACAAAATCTGTATGTTCATAGTGTCCATGAAGAAATGAGAAAGAGATAACAGTTTCTATTTGAGAAAGACTTTGATGCTGTTATAGAGTCCGAATGTAAAACTGTGGCAGAAAAAAACGAAAAAGAGTAAAAACAAAAAAACACAGTCATTGATGAAGTGCGAAAGGTGGCTGATCGGAAGGATGGATCTGTCCCTACCAGTCTTCTACAACTTTCCAGGTTCCCATAGTCTGCTGCAAACCATCCTTAGATAGCTGATCCGCTGAGGCGTTACTGTCCCTGAAGATATGACATATGGAGAGGCTGTTAAAGGATGATTTTAATTCCTGCAATTCTTCCAACAAAAGATTCAAAATTTGATTTTTGCAAGAACTTTTCCCATTGACCCAATTTATAACGTTTAGGGAGTCTCCAAAGATCTGAATTGTGTAGATGTTTCTTTGTAGAAGCCAACAGAGGAGAAGTCTCAGTGCTGACAACTCAGTGAAATTATTGGATCTTGTCCCTAGACCTACGGAGGATTTTAAAGAATGATTTTCATTTATGTGAATGACCATTCCTGCTCCTGCCCTGTTGTTTTGAGATGCTCCGTCAAAAAAAGCCCATGGGATGCCTTCTTTAATGATTATAGGCTTGTGATGAGCTTGTTGATTTTTAGGTTCTGGAACAGGGATGGACAAGTAGATGGAGGCACAATGAATGACATTTACCGGAGTTTCCTTCTCTTGAAAGAGGCTCCTGTTCCTAGCTATCCAGACCCCCCAGCAGAAAATGAGGGGACGATTTCTCATGTTCCCATCAGGGTATTTTTGCCACCAATTTCCCCAAACATCTTCCAAGGATCCATTCCCCCATTTTGCCTGAATGTTTAGCAATTTCCTTACCTCCCCCCATATCTTTATTGTTTCATTACAGTGGATAAAAAGATGGTTAATTGTTTCCTCATCTGACTTGCACACAGGACATCTCCCTAGACCGTACATGTACCTTGAATGAAGAATATCCCAGGTTGGAATTTTCCGTTTTAACAGACACTAGAAGAAAAGTCTAGCCTTGGCCGGACACTTTAGCTTCCAGATGTGCTTCGACCACCATTCTGGATCACCACATTCTTTCCTTGACATAATAAATTTATATCCACACTTAGGAGTGTATTCTCTAGTTTCTCCATGAGCCCATATCAACGTATCCGGACCATCTTTTAATCTTACATTGGATCGTTTGAGTTCTTGGATGTAAGAGTTCCATTCATTCCTCCATCTAATGTTCATTCCTACGTCTTCCCCGTCTTTCCAAGCCTGTCCCCACATAGTAGATTGGCCTTCCTTCTCCACCTGGTTTAGAGTAGAGATGCCCTTACTTTCTAGATGTCTGATAAGCCCTGGGGATAGTACAAATTTTTCATTGCAACCTACCCAGGGGTCCAATCCTATCTTCAGGTTCCTTCCATTCCCTATCTTCCAAGCCAGTCCTTATTCAATCACCTTGAACGCCTCCACCGTTGCTTTCCAAATAACTGAGACATTCTTCTTATTCTTTACGGAGCTCCTTATCCAATCTTCCAAGGGGGCTGGTTCTATATATTTCCTTTTCTCCACTTTAGTCCATAAATTTTCCATCAAAAATTAATCACCACCCTGATTTTGCTACCAGAGAGAGACTAAAATCAGGAATCCTTTTTATCCCCCATCCTCCCCATTCCTTTGGCCTTGCCAGTTTGTCCCAGGCCACCCAAGGAAGCACCAAGTTCTCTTTTGAGCCATCCCACAAGAATCTACAGCATATTCTTTTGATTTTCTCCATAACTCCTTTAGGTACCCAGGTTAATGCTGCCCAGTAGACTGGAATGGCCAGAAGCACAGATTTAATAAGGGTCAATCTTCCATCTCTGGAAAGCCATTTGAAACTCCAGTGAGAGATTCTGGATTCTATCTTGGCAATCAGCCAGTTCCAGTCCTCTTTTTTATATGCGCTTGATTTTAGCCAAAATCCCGAGTATTTGAAACTGGAGTCCATAGAGCTATATTGAAAAGGAAACAGAGCTTGCAGATGAATCCTGTCTTGTCTGTCCATTCCTGCCGCTGACAACCGAGATTTCCTAGGATTTATCTGCATTCCGGTTGCTTTCAAAAACAAATCTAGAATGGATTTTAATTCCTTAAGTTCGATAGGAGCTCCGTTTGTGAAAATCAATATATCATCAACAAAAAGAAGATGAGAGATGAATAGATTGGTTGCTACCTCTATACCTCTTACCTTCCCCTCCCTTCTAGCCTTTTGGATCAGCCTACTTAAGCCTTCTACCACTAAGAGAAAAAGTAGTGGAGACAAAGGACATCCTTGCCTTAAACCTCTCTGACCTCTGAAGAAAGGTGATGCTTCTTCGTTAATTAGAACTGCATAGCTGACATTTGAGATGCACCCCATGATCCAACTGATAAAGTCATGTTTGAAACCCAAGTGAGTTAGAAGCAGCCGAATATAAATCCAATTAATCCGGTCATATGCTTTGGATAGATCAATTTTTATTACTGCACCCTTCTTGTTCTTTTGTCTAACACTGTGTAATACTTCTTGGGCTACTCCGATGGCCTCATGAATTTGTCTTCTATTTAAAAACCCAAACTGCTCCATTGAGATGTGGCTCGCCAGAATAGGTTTGATTCTGTTTGCGATCACCTTAGCGATGATCTTGTATATGCAGTTGCATAAAGAAATCAGCCTGAAATCCTCAAAAGTCTTAGGAACTTCCTTCTTCGGGATGAGGGCTAGGAAAGTAGCATTGAAAGGACTGTAGAATTCACCTTTCTTTCTAGATTCTTCTACTACTTCGGTTATTTCTGCACCAATCAAATAAAAAAAATGAAGGAAAAGTTCTATAGTCCATCCGTCCGGCCCAGGAATTTTTTCCTTAGCCATAGATTTCATTACTGACTCTACTTCCTCCTTAGAAACCGGACTTAACATCTCCTCTGCTTCTTCCTCCTCAACAAATCTTGGGAAACATTGAGCTATCTTTATTACCTCAGCAATGGTAGCCTCGCCCTGATCTGCAAATAAACTCTGAAAATGGCTCTGTTCGAGGCCTGATAATGAATTGAAGGACGAAAACTCCCTCCCTTCTTCGTTTTTAAGGCTCCATATGGTGTTTGCAGATTTCCTCCCTTTTGCGTAGTTATGAAAGAAGCTGGTGTTCTCATCTCCAGCTTTTAACCATATCGCTCTGCTCTTGAGCCTCCATTCCTCTTCCTTTGCCAATAGAATTTGGTTCTGAAGTTTCTCCAGGTGGAGGATCCTATCCTTTGAAGCCTGGGTAGCATATCCATCCTCCTCTATGCTTTCCAGTTTTTTCAGTTCTTCACTTATCGTGAGTTGCTCCTCGTTCTGCTTTGCCTTCCTCTATTTTGCCCAAAGGATTGTCGCTTTCTTCAGTCTCTTGAGATTTTCCATAAACAGGAAACTTTTATCCTCTCTTGAGTTATTATCCGGATGTATCCAGGTTTCTTTGAAAATATTGATAAAAGAAGATTCTTGCAACCAAGAAGAGTTGAACTTAAAAGGCGCAGGAGGCTTTAGAGGGGGAATGGAGAGGTCTAAAAAAACAGGGAAATGATCAGAAGACCCCTTTTCTTCAACCCATTGCCTGAAAATAGGAACCTTTGAAGCTAATTCTTCAGAGATGAGAAACCGGTCCAGTCTTTTCACCACTCTAGCCTCCCCTGCTCTCCGATTCCTCCAAGTCGACTTTAGTTTTATCGGATTGACATCTATGAATTTGCTGTCCGTTAGGAGGTTTAAGAAAAAGTCTGTCAAAGGGTCTTCCCTGGCCGAAGGTCCCCAAGCCTCTACTCTCCCAACAGAAAAATTTAGGTCTCCTCCCAACACCAAATGATTTGACTTCAACAGAGATTTGGACATCAAATCGTTCCAGAAGAGCTCCCTTCCTTGACAGGGCTCGTATACATTGAGAATAGTAATAGGCAATGTGAAATCAAGGGATTGGATTTCCATACCCATCACTTGCTTCATCCCCCACTGATTTGTCACCTTTACTCTCCCTTCCTTATAGCCTATTGCCAAACCCCCTGAATGATCCACTGAATCTACCGCTGTGAATTTCCAGCCTGGAAGGAGAGCTTTTAATGTGAGTTCTACTTCGGCTCCATTCCCTAATGTCTCTTGCAGAAAAAGAATCTCTGAATTTGAATTTTGAATCAACTCTCTAAGGGCCAGTCTTTTAGGTTTACTGGCCAAACCTTTGCAATTCCATGTTGTCAATATCATTTTATAACATTTTCAGGGGTCTGCACCTCTCTAAGAACCCTAGTGATGGACTGTTGTTTCCCATCAGCTACATCAAATTTTGCTTTTATTTTGGCCTTGGCTAGATTAGACTTCCTTCCTCTTTTAGTTTTGATTTGGCCTTGAGAGGGGAGCTGACCTATACCACCTACAGAATCTGAAGAAACAGGCTTACAATCATGGGATCTAAGATTGTATGGACATGGATTTTGGAGAATCAAGGAGGCAGGATGAGGCAAGTCAACTTCACAATTCAGATCTATGGATGGCATGGCAGCTGATATAGATTCTATACCAGTTCCCACTGGAGATATGGCAATATTTTCGATTAAGCCCATTACTTTTTCGTTATTAGGTGGTTTTTGAGAAACTGTCGGCTCCCTAGAGATCTCCTCTTTAGCTTTAACTGGGTCCGGCTCCAGGTCCTTGTTCAAGTCACTGTGCTGAGGTGCTTCCTGAGGCTGCCCTTCCTGAAGAATCTCTATCTCCAATCCTTCAGCATTCTGATCCACGAACCCCTCCTTCTCCTGATTGAAATGTGATTGACTGATGTCCTTCTCCCAAAGAGATGATGTCCTCCGAAAACGCCTTCTTCTCCTACCCAAAGGACATTCCTTGGCCAAATGACCATGTACATGGCATCTATGGCACCGAAAAGGCAAGAATTCATAATCCAGTATCTGCTCGAAAACATAATCTTTGTATTGAAGGTTTATCTTTTCTGCAAGGCCTCTGCTGGGGTTTAGACTCACTAAAATCTGAGCCATAGCCTTGTTCCTGGTTTCAATGAAGGACATATCAACTTCCAGAAAGGTGCCCAACCTATTCCCTATTGCTTTGAAGACTGATTCAACCCATAGAAATGAGGGAAACCCTGGAGCTCTTACCCAGACCGGAAAGACATCCGTTTTCTCGTGGATAGCATCAAACAGGGGATTCTATTTCTTCAGCAACACTGGAATGTTTCCTATGGCCCAATTCCTTTCTAGAACCCAGTCTGCTGCCTCTTTATTTTCAAAGCGGAACATGAACCATCCCTTAGCAAGGTTTGAAGCTTCAAAACCTTTGATTTGGTCAGTCAGAAAATTCTCTTGTCCCCAAGCTTGGATAAAACATGAGGTAAATTTCTTCCCTCTCGCCCTGCCAACCAAAGTACATTCTGCCACCCCCAAGGATTCCTCAATCGTCACATCCATGCCCAATACCAAGTTCCCTTCCAATTCCTGTGAACCGATTGGCCTCTGGTTTTTCCTCTTCTCCCCTTTTTTCTTATTCCCTACGACTACCTCCCTTGTTTCCTTATTAATAACGTTCCTAGCTGGATCTTCCTGGTTCAGAATCGGAGGGGTTTCGAACTCTGAGCATGGAGGATTCGAAAAAATTGTGAAATCAGGGAAGGAATCGGCTAGGGTTTGTTTACTAAACTGTGCACCCACAATTTTTTCTGCTCCTACCACTTGATAATCAGGAGGACTTCAAAACCTTCCGCTGACCATTCTCCTATTCTTTTAGGGCGGACCTGATCTTTGATAAAAGATACCCTAGAAGTCGCTGAAACCCTTCCTGGTCCCCTTGCACTTTCATGCCCGGAGTTTAGCCCTAAATTTACAATGTCCTCTATAGCTCCTGAGGGAAAATGCCCAGCCGAGTAGGGTTTTCCTTTGTTGCTGTAGCCCTGGGGATAACTTGAATGCCGCACATTCTCAACAAGTCTGCCTGTCTGCTGTGAGAAGGGCGGTTCCTGATGCTTGAAGACATTTCCTTCACATTCCTTGGATAACTAGAGAGGAGAAAGTTTGATCTCAGTCGATTTCTGCAAGAGGGTTTTAGACCTTGAAGACTCATAACCTCCAAAATAGCGCTCTATATTCCTCGCAGTCGGGTCTTTCCCCCAAACCAACAAAATATCTTCCATTTCCGGTTCAAGTTCCACCAGCTCATTTGGATTAACCATGATTACTGTGACCGCTCAGGGAAAATCGTCAGAAAATGGTTTTGATGCCAGAACAAAAATACTCCTGTCTTTTGCTGTCTCAGGAGAACGAAGAAACTGAACTCGCAATGCAAAGACCCCCCAGCTGTCGGCTTAAGCTGCTTTTGACCTCCGGCTGCCAGTCCTCCTGTCGCTTTCCCTCCTATACCTACACCTGCGTACTCTGACCACCTACTGGAATCCTAACCCACGCCTGATCCTGGTTCCGACCAGAGTCTCTGCTCCCAAACCCTCGCCATCTCCCTATCTTTCCATTTTTTTTTTTTTTTTTTCAGGGAAAACTAGTGCCTTTTCAATCTGCTAGTCCCACTAGGATGGGTAGCTATCTTAGAAAAAAAAAAATCAAAGCAACATGTTATTTCCTTTATGTATGATAGATAAGAGAGAAGTAAAGAGTACCAACCTAAATCTTCCACTTAGCTCCTTGCTTGTTTCGTCTCTCCCTTGATAGGGCTTGCCACTTCTCTCCTACTTGTCCCGATTTAGAGAATACCTATAGAGGTAAAGCAACAAAACACCATCAAAGCATCTCAATATATAATACCATAAACAATGTAGAATAAAAAATACAATGACCATACAATTGTATTCACAAATAGCAAGATTCACAAATACACGATTATATGGAGGAAAACTCAAATAACTTTATTAATAGTAGAAGAGAGGATTACAACCTAGCTGTTTGATATAGCATCATCCTCCTAGCATCAAAGCCCTCTTCACCTTATGAAAAGCAAGATCACCCAACAATACAATGTTCCTTCTCAAAGAGAAACCAACAACACTTCCTTACAAAATACAAAATTCCAACCTCTAGATCTCTCAAATGAGGGATCCATGTATAGATGTCTTGCAAGGGGGTGAGTCAGCTCTGGGTTTTTGATTAGTGTCATTCCACTGATAGTTCTTGGTTCCACTTGGAGATTTCATTGATCTCTTACTCATCCCTGGGTGAATTCAGAGAGGCAAGTGTCACTGGAGAAGTTTCTAGAAGATTCTATGAGCATCCACTTAGCAAATTGTCTTTGCCATTTGTCTCTTCTCGCTCAACACACCCCATAGAAGGCTCTTTTAGTATGCATCAAACCTAGCTAGTGTGGCAGCTAGTATGCATCGCACCTTGATCATGGAGCAGTTAGTATGGTCTAGTTTTGGCTATTTCTGAGTGGTATTTTAGGTGGAATTTCTGGGAAATGATGTAATCAGTTGACCATGATCCTTTAGGGTACGAAAAAAAAAATTTAGGGGTTAAAGAGCCCTTGGTTTATTGACATATATGATTGGGGTTGCAATGCCCAAATATGTCTATAACACTTGCTAAGAGGGTGTGTTGATTTTTATATCTTGGAAGGTACTCTAAGCCTTTAGGATCGAGGGTTTGGAGGAAGGAGCTACACAAGTGGCATTGTGGGCTTGAAACCCAAGCTTGGGGTTTTGCACCCATCATGATTTGGGCCAAAACCATAAACACATTTCGACATGTGATTGATGAGGATGATAACTCTCATCGAGATGAATCTGACACAATGAAGATCATCCAATTTCAAGTTGTATAAATGGAGTTATGAATTTTTGAAGTTAATATATATGGCCATGGATTAATTTGGGAGAAAAGAGCAGGTTGGCTTATGTCCAAACTAGACTTGTTAGCACCACATGCAGCCCTCATGTTTGTGTATAAATATGAGGTGAATAAGGATCATTTGAACACATCCATTTGAGAAACACAAGGCAAAAGAGAGAGAGGTAAAAGTACTTGCTGAAGAGGAGGCTACTTCTGTTTTGGGCCGTAGGCCAAAGAGGGTAGACTAGTGAGAAGGAGATGAATATTTGGGCATATTTTAATGCTATCTAGAGGCTAAAGTTTCTGTGTAGGAGGGCCAAGACAAAGGAGCTATGTTTCAAGTTTTCATTGGAGGTGTTGTTGGGTGAATTATCATTAGAAGAGGCAATCATAGCTTTGAGAAGGTTGTTGTGGGTAGGCCACCGGCCTTACCAACCTATTTGAGAGTGCATAGGAAATTTCGAGGGCTGATTCATGCCCAGAACAACAACATAGGAGGAGAGGACACTTCCAAGGGAAGGCAAAAGCACATCAAGGGATTGTTTGGGTATTAGGGTTGTTACAACATGATAGGTACCCTAACCAGGTACAATTAGGTACAAGAGTGATATATCAGACTTGGAGAAGTTTTGTCTTGAGTTCGATAAGTGTTTTGGATAGGGTTGGATGGGATTTAGAATGCAACGTATGGGACACATGTGTTGGGATTGTCTTGGGTGTTAAGAAACCCCAACTAGGAGTAGATATCACAGTGGAGTAATAGGTGTTCTAGGAGATGACTGATTGGAGAAATCTGTTAGCAGCCATGCAGAGGGGTTTCCTAGGTGTTGGATTCCCTAACTAGGAGAAAATGCTACAACGAGGATTGGTCACTTGTGGACTCCTGGAGGGCAATGTGAAAGTGGAACAAGTGTGGACGTGATTGGGAATTTATGTTCTGCTAGAGGACATCGTGATAGTGCCCATGTTAGAGCCTAATTTGCAACACTTTGATGGAAAAAAGTAGTTGCTAGAGTGGAAATTTTTGAGCTCAAGGGTCTAAACAACCAAAATTAGTTTGAGTGGCCCTTGAGTTATGTGCGGAGAAGGACTTCTATAGCATATGATGGGAGTCCTCCTAGCCTGTTTTCCTTTTGGGAAATGGACATCTTGCAGTGATAGTTGGCAGCCCTTCATGCCCTATGTTGGTGTTCATTGCAGCAGCACAAGAAGACCATAATGGGTTAAAGTCCTTAAGTATCTAAGGACCAGTAGTGGGCATATTGAGAGCTGTTCACAAACGCAATTGTGAAAAACTCGACAGGAGTCTTGATGTGTTGATGCGTTGATGGATGAAAGATCAACTAGTGAGAAGATTGCTAGCTGAGGTTTAGTGACCAGATGGACTTAGATCATTGATAGAGGCAGTGCTGCAGATCGGGACCCAAAGGGCTAGGTAGGCACAGGGTACGACCAAGGTAGTCGTGAGGAGCTCTACATTAGATAGATGGTTAGGTTATCTTGTTGAGGGCAGATTGGTTGTTGATGGACTGACACCAAGCCCCAATTTTGTATCTTGTACTAGTAGATGTATTGGGATCATTATCTTTAGTATGGGAGCCCTAGACTATTGTATTATATGTTGATTAATATAATGAATCTGGGTTGAAAATTGTAAAAAGTTGTATATATTTTGTGCATATGTGATACACTGTTGTTTAGATTTTACTATGCAAAGTAATATTGTTGAGATTTTTTGTTTGGTAGCGTCAGATATTTTAAGATTCTAGCCTAGACACAAGATCATGGAAATTCAACAATAAAAGCTAAAAGTCATGCAAAATTCAATAACAATATGAAAAGTCACTAGGAGTGCAAGAGGTCTTAAGGTAGTTGAAAGGTCATGGGCAATGTTCAAGTGTCACCTATTGATTTGTATAAATGTACCTTCATGCCTCTAGAAATGGATATTTTAGCACTTGAGGCTTTTAAGATTTAGAAGGATTTTCGCACTTAGGTAGTTGAGAGCTGTACTCTTACTCTTAGCAATTTTGGACTGAATTGTTGTGAGGATAGGGACTTGTTATGGAGATGATATGAGCAGATCGACTTCTACTATTGGATTTTGATGGACCTATGGAACATGTGCTTCATATTCCAACATTATTAATGAGAATATTTTCAACATTGGGAATATTCTAAGGCACTTTCATGATGGTTGTAATGGTTATCCAATGCTTCTATTATGTGTGCATGTTTGCTTTCACATGGGTTGTATGTTGATTAATTGTTTCATGGCTTATGAATAATACACTTTCTAACAAATCTTTGCTCTCTCATTCCACACATTACACTAGTTATTAGTTGTGAACTACTTTGTGATTAGTTTCTAGTGCTCTTTGTTTACTCTTGTAGATCTCAAATGGTTTAAGCTAACTTGCTCCTCTTGAGATGTACTTGTTGTTGTTGTTTTCTTGTTATGTTCTTACATTGTGCTTCAATTTTATCATTTGGGGGATGATTAATTCTCCCTCGTTAGGTATTTCAAACTCACCTCACATTAAAATATCTTCATTCAAAACCAAAGAGAAAAGACAAGCATTGTGGTAGTCAAACTCACATACCAGATGGGACTCCTATCCAAACAATGTGAGGTATAATTAGGACATCACACCAGAGATATCCCCTTACCATTGGCGGTGTATTTTTCCCCATCAATACCATGTTAACATCATTTTTTCAGAGCTTTATGTGATTTATACTAGATTATGTAATTAAATTTGTTTGGTTGGCTAAATAATTTTTAAAATTTACATAATACCGATTCACCTCCCTCTTAGTATTATTCTAGGTTTGAGGATCACGATTTTGATGTGTCACTACAATAATTAGTGGATAATACTTGAAGAGATGCCCACACTCATGAAAGTTCCTATAGTGGAAGGGGATGTGTTCATAGTCCAACTACTATTACTAGAGCTCATCCCTATAATATAGATTTATGGAAGTTAGGAGGGGTTGTGAGATGTCCATGTACACATAGATATAGGAATATGAGATATATCTCCCTCATTTGGTGACCTCCAAACCTTTTACATAATAAACTATGGTATTTCAAATACTTTCAAGCATTTCTTCTTCCCAGAATTCCCTTAGAAAGGAGTATAACTAGATTGAAACCAAAGTTGTAGTGAAAATTTCCTTGTCTAAGAAGAAGTGTTCCACCTAGAACCATAAATATAGTCTAGGAAAATTGAAGAAATGTGTTCTTCCATCAAAGACCCAGGTGTGATCATCAAAGTTGGAGAAAATCATTGTGAAAAATCCCTAGCCCCTAACTCTAGATCTATATAGAATTTGGGTTTCCATTCTTTTGAATCCAAGTGATAAGAGTTGTCTCCGTGGAAAAAGATCTTAGGAATTTTCTTATCACTACTTATTCATACATGATTTTAATGTATTTTTATATTCTTTTGGATTTGATATAAAATTTGGGGTCTTTAGTTTCCTTTGGAACGAAACGACCTAATCTTCGAGCTTGTGATGCTATTCTACCCAACAAATCCACAAGTGAGTTAGAGGGAATTTTTTTTCAAGAGATTCCTCATTGTAGGCACATCGAACTCCATCTCTACTTTAGCTGCCTCCTAGCTTGGCATCACCATCAGCTACATTGTGGTAAGAAAGAGAGGGGACACCTCCTCCAACCTAGCACATAAAGGGAAGCACAATTTGATGTTTTACAGAAAACCCTAGCCGTAGGCTTGTTTGTAAACCCTAGTTAAAGAGATCTAGCCTTATAATTAATTCTATTTTAAATTATTATTATCATTAGTTATTAGTATAGATCCATTTTAACCACTAGTTAGACAGATATGGCCTTATAATGAATTCTATTTTAAATTATTATTATCATTAATTACCAGTATAGATCCATTTTAACCACGGATCTACCAACAACCGAGAGGGATCAAATTTCAAACTTGAAAAAAGCTATTGGTTGGTAAATATGTGATTAACATAGATCTATACTCTTAATTTTTCATAGTTTATATTGTATTTTTGAATATTTTATATTAAAAATTGAATGAGTTACACATTTTCCTCTTATTAAGAAGTAACTACATTATTTTATCTTTAATTACTTTTTCCTTTCGAGCATTGAAATATTTTACTAAGGTAAACATTAATACACACATAATAGGGGAGATTTCATACTAAAATATATATCTATATCTATATATATATATATATATAATATATATATTAAATAGACATGAAAATATTTATTTATTGCTTGAATAGTGAAGGTGAAATATCAAAGAACCAAGTAGAATGAAAGTGAAATAATCAATTCTAAAATGAGCCTCCCATAGATTTTTAATTGTTTATTTATATGGTTATTTAATTTTTTTGTTTTTGTTTTGGTTGATAGTAGCTAAAATTATTTTTATTATTTTTTGAGGATGTGACATACTTACACATGTCCAAGTTGTCTTTAGTGTGACTTTTTGGAAGATTTTCTGCAATTCTCTAAAATTGGGCACGAATTCATTGAAATCACATGTTTGATGGGTAACCCCTGCACAATAAAAATGCACTAAGGGTTTTTTACGGTGCTCAACCCATATATACAGTGAAAAAACTAGTTTAAATAACACAAATGAAGATTTCACTACAAATTTTCCGCCACGCACGGAAAATCCAAAAAGCCCCACTAAAGACAACTCCTTGTAGAATGGGCCTGTGGGCGATTTTTAATTATTTATTTATATGGTTATTTAATTTTTTTTATTTTTTATTTTGGCTAAGATTAGAAAAATAATTTTTATTATATTTTTGAGGACATGACATACCTACACACATCCATAAGACTAGATTGTAAAATGAACCTCTCTTCTATTTTTACTTATTTATTTATATAGTTATTTAATTTTTGTTTTTTTGTTTTTGTTGACATTAGTTAAAATTATTTTTATTATTTTTGAGGACGTGACATACTTACACATGTCCCTCATACTAGATTGTAGAACAAGAGCCGATATGGATCAAATTTCAAACTTGAAGAAAGATTTACACGTCAAGAGATTTAATCCCTTCTAGTGCTTGGTAAATATGTGATTAAGATAGATCTATAGTTAGATCTAAGACTTTTGTGATCCATAATGTTGTTAGCATTTGGTCAAGGTTTTGAACCAACTAATGTGGTTCATCCTTAGGACAAGATAAGAAATCAATAGATTTGAGGGGATAAATAGCAAGGATGCATCACTCCTGAGAGTTAACTGTTGGAAAAAAATCGTTAGCTAATTTGTTATGTAATAAATAATATTAAATCTCGATATTATAATGGATATTATATTAATTATCTAGGAATAATTATATTAAATATTGTAATAATATTGTTAGAAATAATTAAATTATTAATATAATCTGTTAGGGTTTGATTCATAGTAATAGAAACTAGTTGTTATGAAGTAATATTATTTAGAGATCATAAGTTAAATGTTTAATAGTAATGTTATCTATAAATAGTTAGTTTAAATAATGTAATTTGTTAGGTTCTAACCCTATCTTTTATTGATTGGAATAGTATTTAATTCACTAATAATTTAATATAGTTAATTCCTATTATAATATTATAACGATGTATAATTATTATAGAGATTAATAATATTAAAATTATTATTTTTAATAATTTAAAGTCATTTATAATTGGATATATTAAGATCTATGATAAATATTTTAATCTAATGTTTTAATATTTATAAACAAAAGACTAGGCTAATGATGAATTGATGGTATTTCTATTATTACTAATATTATAATCCTATTATTTAAATCATTTATAGTTAAATATATTGATTAATAAAATATAATAATTTTAATATATTATTTTAATATCTAAAAATAAAAATCATATAATAGGAAGGAGGAAAACTAACACATTAAAAAGAAGGAAGGCCAAAGATAATTTTTAGACTAGAACATACTTCGACTTTATATTGTATTTTTGATATTTATCATTTTTAATATTTTATATTAAGTATGAATAAGTTACCACATTTTCCTCTTATTAAGAAGTAACTACATTATTTTATCTTTGATAACTTTTTCCTTTGGAGCATCGAAATATTTTATTAATTTTATTAAGGTAAACATTAATATACACACAATAGAGAGAGATAGCATACTGGATTGTAAAATGAGCCTCTTGTAAATTTTTAATTGTTTATTTATATGGTTATTTAATTTAGATTTTTTGTTTTGGCTGATATTAGCGAAAATTATTTTTATTATTATTTGAAGACGTGACATACTTACACATGTCCCTTATACTATATTGTAGAATGGGCCTTTGGGCGATTTTTAATTAATTATTTATATGTTTATTTAATTTTTGTTTTTTTTTTGTTGACGGTAGTGAAAATTATTTTTATTATTTTTTTGAGGATGTGACAGACTTACACAAGTCCCTCACACTAGATTGTAGAACAAACCTCTCTTCTATTTTTAGTTAATTATTTAAATAGTTATTTTTTTTGTTTTGGTTGACATTAGTTAAAATTATTTAATATTTTTTCAGGACAATGACATACTTACTCGCCCCTCATACTGGATTGTAGAATGAGCCACTCCACTATTTTTAATTAATTATTTATATGGTTATTTTTTTTTTTGGTTACATTAGCCGACATACTTACACATTTCATCCACATTTATTTTATATGATGGTTTTTTTTTTTTTTGTAATTATTTTATTATTTTTTTGAGGATGTGACATACTTACACATTTGCATCCACATTTCCATCCTACAAGATTGTAGGATGAGCCTCTAGGCTCAATAAAAGGAATTAATATATGAATTAAACATATATAAATTAAAAAAAAAAAACATGTAACAAGATTTGGAACCATGAAGATTCAACCCACGTTACTACGAATATTTTTAATATGTAAATATACTTTGTTACAATACCATGGGCCAATACCATGACTTATTAATACCACATGCCCAAAAAAAAATGTAAATCGTGTTCGTATGATATTTCTTTAAAATTGATCAATTTAATTACAAAAGTAGAAAGGACATAACTACTTTTACATAAATTTCAACCTTTGATTTGTGAGTACTACTAAGAATGTATTCCATGAAGGTCAAATCTTTACCATCCAACTAATGATTATTAATAATTAATTAAAATTCTAGAAGCAATATAATATAAATGGGATAGTATGAATAGATCCAATTATTATGATGGTACCAATACCTAATTTAATTATGAGTAAATAATTATCTTTTTACAAAGTGTACTTAGGACTCTAGCATAGAAATCCATTGAGTACTATTAGTTTAACATTGACTAGTGAAACTTATAATGTTTAACTTTGAAAAATAAATATTTATTTTTCAATATTGCTAAAAAAATATTTTTAAACATTTGATTGGGCCATAACTTGAAGGTCTTATTGCAATATTTACACAATATAATCCCATGTGGATAACCACCTTACATATTTTATGCCATAATTTATGGATATAGTTGCAATATTTATACATAATTTTTAGATATTTGTGTAGTGAATTTTGTTCTTAATATTTGCATGAAACCCATCCAAAAATAAATTATTTGAAAATATATTATATTCAAGAAAATAACATATTTACCATCAGTGACTTCAACGTTGACTATTGCAATTTATAATGTCTAACTTTGAATAATAAATATTTCTTTTTCAATATTGTTAAAAGAACTATTTTTTTAAACATTTGATTGGACCATAACTTGAAGGTCTTATTGTAGCCTTTGCACAATATAATGCTATGTGGATAACTACCTCACATATTTTATTCCATAATTTATGGATATGGTTACAATATTTGAATTGGTTTATATTGGGTTTAGCATTATTAAATTTAAGCCCCGAGGGTTAGCCCAATTGCTCAAGTTCTTGTTGCTAAAAGCACCTCGCTAATGGGAGGCCGGGATCAATTCTCCTCAATGCCCTTAGGGTTAGGATATGCTAATAAGTTGGTGGGAAGTGATCCCTTTGAGTGGACCTTGCCAGATATTTCCTCAAAGAAAACATATGACCACTATTAATTTAGCATTAACCAATGTAGATTATAATTTTTTATCCCTTTGAGTGGATCTATCGAGATATTTCCTAAAAAAAACATATGACCACTATTAATTTAGCATTAACCAATGTAGGTTATAATTTTTCATACAATTTTCTTAGAGAATAATTTCTAAGGTGAGTGGGATGGACTAAATTTCCCTACAACACTTCCCACCTTTATTTATGCTTTCCTCAACTTTTATGTAGGAGTAAAATTATAAATGTGTAAACTTACTAGTGGTTACTAGCCAACAAAATTTCTACAAGTCCTTGTGTCTGAGCAATCAATTAATTTATCCACTTCACATCTCAATTTATTGGTTCATGAAAAAACAATTCTATAGGATTCGATTTTCCTATTGACCGCATGAGCAAGTAATTAATTTATCCACTTCGCATCTCAATTTATTGGTTCATGACAAAACAATTCTATAGGATTTGATTTGCCTATTGACTGCTATTAATTTAGCATTGACCATGTAGGTTATAATTTTTTATTCAATTTTCTTAGAGCATAATTTCTAAGTTGAATGGGGTGGACTAAATTGTCCTACACAATTTTTCTTTTTAACCATTGTGGTTTTTGTTATAAAGTGGTCTTTAGGCCAGATTTTGGTTATGTAGATTTTCTTGAATACTCGTCTACTGATGACGACAAATGGCATCTAGTAAGGAGACATTTCTAATTTGGATAATATCACTTCAGTCACATCTGGTCTAATTTATGACTGTCCATATGGGGAGGGGTATAAGCCCCTCCTACCAAAATGTAGTGACTAGTGAACACCATTCCATTGTTAGTGGATTTGGAGCTACAAATGGAGATAAAAATACCCAAGAATATCTAATCCTTAAAGCACAATGGAAATTTCGCTTCAAGAATAGAATTTTTCCTAAAATAACAACACCCCCGAAATACGAGGTTCAACCCAACAAATTGGAAGGGTACAAACAATATATGAAAGATCACACCCTCATTTGTAAGTTTATTGGGATATGGCCTTCTGAGAAGGATCTTATGAAATTGACCTACAGTGAATGGTCGTTGAGAAATTGTAGTTGTGGCTAATATTTTCATCATCAAAATCAAGAGAGAAATTATTTATTTTCTAGTTATCCAAGTCGGCCTCAACTTGACAAGTCAACTCCACCATTTGAAGAGGTTTGACCCAAGGTCAAAACCCACTTGTTATGACTCCTATATATTGGCATTTGTTAGAGTTCATTTGACCTTCATAACAACTCATCATTCGATATATTCTAGCAAGAATATATTCTCATACATGCAAATAAGGAGAAGAAGAACTTGACCAATGAAGTTTGACTTTTTTCCTCTATGTTGACTAGCGTTGACTTGGATCTTTTCTTTGCTATTTGACTGAACTTTTGATCGAAGTTGGAGACCGAATATTCTTAGTATCTTGGACCAATTGTTGATTGAGTTACTGCTTTTGTTTCATGTAATGATTGAGGTTTGACCATAGGTCAAACTCTATTGTTTGGTCAAAATCTCTTTGTGGAATTGCGGGACTAGATTTCAACCCTTTGGCTAGCAACTATAGTCCAAAATTCAACCCCTTGACCAGAATGTGACTAGTGAACAGATCATTGACTTTTCTCTCTCTTTTAACTAATTTTTACTTGGCTTTTATTATGGTCAAGGGTTGCCAGTTTGACTAGAAAATTATATGTACAAATTGATGAATTGAACAATATCTCGTAAGGAAAGGTTATCGAGTTTCCCCCTTGTGTGGTTTTGTCCCAAGAAAATTATGGTGTCTCTTATCTTATTATTTCATTGTGATCTCTACTTCTCTATTTAACTTTATACTTGAAATTTTATAGATATAATTGCTTGATGTTTTGAGTACTCTAAGAAGAAGAATTTTATCATTGGAAGTAGTTATCAGATTGATAATTGTTCTAGTCTATCTTGTTACTAGAAAATCAACATGGTATCAGAGCTTTGGAAGTAAAAAAAGATTTATATCTCCATGAAGAGACCCAATCCTACATATTATATCTTGATTGATCATATTCATCATGAATTTCTTCATAAAGGGATAAAACAAGCTTGAAGGAGCTACAAACTTCAGAGCGTGGAAAACTAGAATTGACCTTGTTCTTGCAAGAAATAAGGTCTTGGATATTATGAAAGGAAAATTTATTGAACTAGAAGATCATGGTCAAGCAAAAAATAAGTTCAAGAAAGATGACATCATAGCCATAAGCATCATTGTGGAATCTATTAGAGATCATCTAATTTCTTATATTGCTGATCACAAATCTTCCAAGAAAATGTATGATGCTCTCATTGGCTTATACACCATCAACAACATTAGACAATCCATGAGTTTAAGGAATCAACTTTTTGATGTTAATTTGACAAATAATTATACAATGACATCATACTTCATAAGAATATCTCAATTAAGAGATCAACTCAAATTTATTGATGAAGTTGTACATGATAAATAAATATTAGTTGTAGCACTCAATGACCGGGCTGACTCCTATGATTCGTTAACATCAAGTATCAGTGGCAGAGAAAATGCACCTACCTCTGTAAAACTATGGGCTGCTTACTCTCAAGAAGAATCTAGGCTCATGTTAGAAGGAAAGATTCAAAATCCCTAAGATCTCAAGTATTTTCAGCCCACTCAAAGAATAATAAATAAAGAATAAATTTTGGCAAATTTCAAAGAAATGAAGGAAGAGGATCTTCTCCAAGAAATATACCTCCTCCTCCCTCTCATGAAAAAAGGGGCATGTCATATTTTCAATGTTTTCATTGCCATGCATATGGTCACTATAAAAATAGATGTCTTGAAATAAATAAGGACCAGAAAAGGAAAGGGAAGTGATACACCTCTACAATTGATCTTAATGAACCTCCTCACAAAAAGTCAAGGAATGAAGATGTTGATGATAATGTTCCTTTTGATATGATCTAATATTTCCCAAGAAGGAAGTTTAGCTTCTAATCATTTTTTTGCTTCTACTCAAGGCATGAAGTTGTAGAGTCCAACAAAGCTATAAATTTGTAAAAGGTATGCATCATCACTCAATTTGCTAACTATAATTTCTTAGTTCCTTTGGCTCATTCTTGTAGACTATTTATGAGGACCAAATATAAGTTCGGTTTTAGATTTGTAGTGAGATATGAAACTATTGATGTTGGATACTTGGATGAGTAAAAGTCATGGGACTGTAAGGAAACTCTTTAGGTAAGTCATGAATGTTAAAGGAATATTTTCTATATTGTTATTATATGGCATAAATAACATTAGTTCATAGCAATATAGCCACATGAAAATAATATGTGACCTTACCCATGTATCAAGATATTGAAATAAGATGATGTTTTAGGATGTTTCATAAACCATGGATGCTAAGTTTTGAAAGATAGGAGAAATGAATCATTGCCATTAAATTATACTTTTAAAGAAAGTCTTCCTGCAGTGGAAAATAGGTCAAGTCCCTCTTTAAAGATGAAACCTCTTGCATATCTAATATTACCCTACCATAGCAGGCCTATGATGTTGGATTAACCTACTATTGATAAACATATATATTTTGTATAAGATATTGATGTAATTTAAGTACATGGGTATGAAGCTCTATCGTGATGAAATAAGTATATTGCCTTAATGATTTGAAGAAGCCAAGCAACCTGATTTTATAAGATCAAAGATGATTGATTAACTAATGACAATAATGGATTTTATCTCATAAATATTATAGGGTTTTAAACAATTGAAAGGGTTTTAATAACCTTGTAAGCAACAAATCTTGGATAAGGAAAGCCATAGAGTTTATGGACAAAATCTTATGTCTGATTGTTTCTTTTGAAAGAAGAAACCCTAGCTACTACAAGGAAGGAATGCCATCATGATGATGATGTAGACAAGGTTAATTTGAAATTTGGATGCAAGAAGGCTAATATCAAGATGAAACCAACATGTTATTAAAAGATAAGTATTTTATATATCTCTCTTTCTTGTTTATTATTAATGTTGTTGTTTCTATTAGTCTCTTGTCTTTGTATATATTACTTGGTTGTATTTGTTCTTCCATGAACTCCTAGTTAAGATTGTGGGTACATAATGAAGGTTACCAAGGTTGCGGAAGTAGATGAAAATATTGGAAGAACAAATTAAATATTTTGACAAGAATACTCATATTGTGGACTCAAAGGGAGCAGATAGATCAACCAAATTGAAGTATGCCTTGAGCTATGCCGAAATGAATTCAATTGTGACTTCCATGATGAAGATGGTTAGAAGTATAAAGTGAAGGATTACCTCAATAAGTGGGATAATAGTATGAATAAGAATTCTCTCTTGTTGCTAGGCACCTTGGGCTAGGCTGTTTAAGTTTTGGTTTCTCAAAGAGTGATGTTGATCCAAATATGTTGGAGTTGAGCCCTTGATTTGACTACTATATGTTGATGGTATGTTTATAACAAGGGATGAGGACCTCTTTGTCCAGTGCAAGAGGGAATTTATTAAAGGATCTTGGTCTAATGCATTAATACCTGGGATTAAAAGTGTGGAATAAGCTTGGTGAAATCCTTGTTGAGACCCTTTAGAATTGTGGCATGATGGATTGTAATCCATGGACACCTCCATTATGAAAAATTTGAGGAAGTTACAAGACTCTATTGTTGAATTGGTTGATCCCATTTATTGACCTATTAAATTATCTTCTGCATGGATTTCCATATTCTAATTTGGTTGCATTTCCGAAGATATGAAGAGAACTTCTAGATGTTATTTTAGCCTAGATATCATGGATGAGTATGGTGCACACCTTGGGTGCACTAAAGCTGAGTATATAGTTGTTTGTTCATACTATATGAAGTAATTTGGCTTCAAATTTTGTTTGTTGGTTTGTTTTATCAAGCATTGGAATTGACCATGATATATTGTGACAATCAAAGATGTGTGAAGCATTTTGAGAATATTATTTTTCATGACAGGTCGAAGCACATCGAGATCAATTTTCTTAGATGTTGTCCAAAGAAGAGTTGTGAGGCTAAAATAAATTTCTATTGATGAGTATGTTGCTAATGTTTTGATAAATCCACTATCCCAAATGCAGTTTACTTTCTTCTATGAGAATCCTAGAGTGGCTGAGAATTCCTCTTGGACAGAGAGAGCATTAAATGTATAACATCATGAGAATAACAATATTCCTTGGGTTAGCTGAGAAACCATGGTTTATGGTTGGGAAGATTATATTGATCACTCCCTTAGGTCATTGAGTTTGAATGAGAAGCATTATGGTTATGGAGGTTGGTTCTAAGGTTTGGAGTGCTCCCTTAGGTCATTGTATTTGAATGAGAAACCATAAGGTTGGGGAGATCAACTCTTTTGGCATTGAGATCAAGATTCCTCCCTTGGGTCATGGACTGAGAGACTATATAGTCGAGGAGTTTAACATAGATATATGGATTCCTTCCTTAGGTCATTGGGCTTGACCTAGAGAACTTTTTTTATGGTCATGGAGATGGACTATAGTGGCCAATCTAGGGTGCTAGATTAGACTAGATTTATTATCAACCAAGGTAGGTAAACTTAGAGGCACGTGTCTAAAGTCTATAGACATAAAAGTATTCCTAACTAAGTGTCTACTGTGACAGGCTACAACACTCCTTTACAGGACGTTAAAATATGTTTCCTCTCACCTTAACACTCAGATCACCTAATTTATCTAACTGTCCTAAAGATACAACGTATTGCTAGACTGAGTTTTCAATCATCTTACAAGGATGTTATGCACAAAAGCTCTTTCTAGCTAACACTTAAGCATTCATGAAAAATAAAAAGCACACTGAATTTTAAATGCATGAAAACAGAGTCTATGGAGATGCTTTAAAATCTAACGATGGATCAAATCTTTTAAAGATATGGTTCAGTGATCTAACAATCAAATCTTCAAGCTATCACCATGAATACCATTTGCAAGAATTTCTAATCAAATCGATGAACCTTTAGACATGGAAATAACACTAAAAACTATGCACACTACTCAAATTCGAAAATGCTATGGAAATGAAATTAACAGTATACCAATCCACGTAGGGCCCGTCCACGCTTCAATGGAAAACTGAAGAAACCTCAAGTAATGAGAATGTTAACGCATAAACATTGTTGGAGTAAAACGGTGACTGTAATTAAGTTATAAAGATTGAAATCACATACAAGAGCTCTGTTCTAGAACAATACACAGAGATAATAATCGTAATCGTCCCTGAAACAATACAATACATTCATTAAGCAGATGTTTCTTCTTTTACAAAAGACTAATTTTTGGTCCTTTCTAATCTAAACCGATTTCCAAAAGCAAAACAAAATTAGTTTGGGAAACCATGGATTTTTGCTGCCTTTGTGACCAAAAAGGCTAGGTTTGACCAGCATTGACCGCATGACCAGGAGCTTTTGATTTGCTGTTGAATCAATTTTTCACCATGCATGTACATTCCAGATCTCATTCCTATGCATTGCTTTGACTTTCCTATCATGCCACGTGTCAAATAATAAACCATTTATAGGAAGTCATGATATCCTGTAATCTTTTTGTTGAAAATTCCTAATTTTTAACATAAAAATTCACAAATTAACTTTAATGTAAACTAACAACTATAATGCTATTAATTAATCAATTTCGATGGATATGAGGGGTTTATGGAAGAAAAAGATAGACAAATGATGGTGTTTCTAGAAGAAAAGGATGGCAATGAAATGGTACCAACATCTCCCCCAAGCTCAATGATTTATCATGTCCTCATGCTAATCCTGATGTGCTGCCTCTATACTCTGTTCCTGCCTGTACCTCTGCTGCTCGTAACAATGCATCTATGTTCTTCTGAGCTTGGGCATCCTTCTGAATGTGGAGCTCATGTTTCAAATTCTTGTATTTCTCCTTGAGGGCTTTCTTTTGAGTATACCATTTGGTTTCCCACTTGCAAATGTCAGTTTGTTCAGCCTTGAGTTCTTTGATTTGCTCCTTAAGCTTCTCATTTTTCTGCTGAGTTTTCTTACTCTGAGCTCTCAACATTTAATTCTCCCTCTTGATGACCTTCTCTAGCATGTTGGCCTCCATCAGTTCTTCTTTTAACTTTTCAATTTGTTTTTCTAACCTCCTTTTTTTCTTGATTGCAGGTGGTGACTCTTTTCCTTGTCTGTTGTTGCTCTCAAATTCCATTTCAGCTTCCGGTCCAGGCTGTGAATGAGCACTGCTCTTGATGTCCATCAGTGCATGTGCATTTGACTCTGGTTGATCTTCTTATGGCTGGGTCTTTTGTACTCTCCTGGATCTTCTTGTATATGTAGTGAAAATTTTGTCTTGCTCAATTTTTTGGGCAGCTTCTTGCCTCATCTTTCTCATCCTTACACTACTACTGGGTGGAGGGACATTGCTTGACTTGCACACAGGGATTTCTTCATTAATGTCAAGCATAAATCCTGAGTGCTCTTGCTATTCTTGTTCATCCTCTCCATATTTGATTTGATTGGCAACCATAAATTCCTTCCATGTTTTCCCCTTCTCTGCACTTCAAATTCAATTAGAATTTTAATTAATCCAAAATGATACAAGCTTTTGTCCTCACTACCCTTTTTCTTTTGAATAGTTTTTGATATCTTAGTCAAACTCTGTAGGAGGAAATAGGGTAGACTAATGGTGCATTGCCCTTTTAAATGCAACAGGAGTTTGATGTGGTATAAATAGACTATGTTGCAACGACCCTCACACGTAACAAATTTCTAAATAATATACACCATTTCATCCCAAGGGTGCATCAACCAGCTCCTAGGGACACCCTTTTTCCAGTTAACAGATGAAACCCTTGACCTAGACATGAATTGGGTCCATAATTTTTCCTTGAACTCTTTTGTTTTAAAATAATTTTCTCCTTCTGGGCTAAGCCCCAAGGATTGTGCTATGGTGTCTTCTGAAATTGTAAAAGAGAAGTTGCTTATCAATTCTTTCTCTCCATTAAATGTAAAGGCAAACTGCTTAGTTACATCTTCATTTCTCCCATTAAACTTCTGCAAGAAGGGTAGCCATTTCTTTTCCCTTAAAATTGTAATACAATCATCATGATACTGGGAAATATCAAATGTATTAGGCTCTACTCTATTAGTCATTTTGACAAAGAAACTCATGTTCTAACCCTCTTCATTTATGCTTAATAATTCAACAAGGGTCTCTTGATTTGTTACCTCTGTTTTTCGCTCCACTGAACCGACCTGGTGACACCCTCCGTTCTTGGGGTCAACTTCTTCAATGGCTTAGGCAGTGACCGGATGAATGTCCTTGGATTATGGCGGAGGTGGAAACTCGTGAGCCCAATTACTATGCTCTCCCTTCATAGCACCTGTTGTTCTCGACCTTTTTTTTTGAAATCACAACGTTCGAATTACTAGTATGGAACGTCCTTTTTAAAAACTAAGAATGAAATGGAACTTTAACAATCGACTTGACCCAATTCACTATAATGATAATAATAGAGTGTATTCATATTACAAAGACAGAGGAGTAGCTATACTGGGTTGTATAAGTACCATCATGAGAACGTCGTAAGCATGTATGGAGTACTGGAGTATGATAATGGATAGTTGTTTGCATGAGTCGACTTGGGTCAAACGATCATGTTATAACTTGGCTGATTAAAAAAAAACAATGAATGAAATCGTTTAACACCTGGCTCTCCAATGATTCACCACCTGTCCCTTGCTCATTGGTACTTTGGCCGATTAGGAAAATGTTGGATTGATAGTAAGGTTTGATGGTTGATTCAAGAATGAGGAGTTAATAACAAGGCTTGGAGGGTGGTGTAGTAGAAGATTTAAAAATCGTAGGAGGAGTATGGGGATAGGCTAGAGTTTGTTGGGAAGTGATAGGAATTAGGAAGGTGAAAAGGGTGATGGGTATAGGGGTGTTTTTTAAATTGATCATAAGCAATCATAGTCATCACATTTAACACTAAAATAATCCAAGAATTTAAATGTTAAAAATAAAAATTACAACAATACATTACACTGTGTTGGTTGATCAAGAGTTGAGTTGAGTTGGCATGCATAAGTAGGATTGATCTTTATTGTTCAGATATGACTAATCTTCACTGTTCATAACAGGTCCCTTTTGAAATAAATTTGGATACAACAGGTCCCTCTAAGATCTGGAGAATGTTTGTGGAGCTTCTTTGAAATCTAGAAAATAACTATGTGTGTGCAACTCCCTTGATCTTTGGTGTTGATGGAGCCTCGGTGATAAGCAACCTTTGAACTCTGTTGAAACTTTGTTGAAGCTTTACTGAAGTAGCTTGAGATAGAAATCTTTAACAGGTCCCTTTGATGTTTGTTGAACAGGTCTCTCTAATGTTGGTGCTGGTAGCATAGTCTTCTGAGCAGGTCCCACTGCATATTACTTAAACAGGTCCCTCTAATTAGAACAAAGACAAAAACAACTTCTTTATTGAAATACTGAAGTGCTGAAGCAAACTCTTTGAGAATTTACAATGAGGAGATGAGATAAGGAAAACAAAAATGTTGATGCTTCTCCCCCACTAAAGCTTTGACTTGTCCTCAAGTCATTATTGAAGTGATGAATCAAACAGTAAACAAAAAAATAAGGAATTCTTACCAGCCAAAGAATTGGTTTTCAAGTAAGAATTCTGGGTTAGAGTGTGCTAGAGTTTGGTTTTCACATCTAAACCATTATATATATATATATATAATATATATATATATATTATATATATATATTATATATATATATATATATATATATATATATATATATTTTTTTTTGAAATTGAAATGAAATGAACTAAGGTAGAGATATCACAACTGAAGGCTACAATATCTCAACCTCCCTTTGCTGAGATACAGTTTGAAGAAAATCCTCCTTGGTGATCGGCCTGTGATAGAGTTTCAACCTATGGCGATTGACAAGAAAGGGTGACCTTCTCCATCAATGGTAATAAGCTTGACTGACCCATTCTCATAAACTTGAACTATTTCATATGGGCCCATCCAGTGTGTGGTAAATTTGGCTTTATGATCTCTGAATTTAGAGTCAAAGAGTAAAGCCCAGTCTCGTTCTTTGAACTGTTTCTTTTTGATATGTGCATCATGCCACTGCTTCCTTTGTTTCTGCATTAGGAGTGTTGTCTCCTCTGCTTGCTGCCTCATTTCATCCAGCTGGTTCAACTGTTGAATTCTTTCTTATTGTGCTTCATTAAGATCAATTCCTAAATCTGCAGCCATCTTATAAGTATGTATTTGAAACTCAATAGGAAGCATTACCTCTTTGCCATACACCAACTGATATGGTGTAAATCCTGCAGTATTCTTCCACGTGATTCTATAAGCCCAGAGTGCATCTTTGAGCTTCTCTTTACAATTCTTTTTGTTCATTGCTATGGTCTTAGTGATAATTCCTTCCAATGTTTTATTGGTGGATTCCACCTGGCCATTGGCTTGTGGATGGTAAGGTGTACTACTTCTGTGCTTGATTTGATATTTTTCTGTGATGTCTTTAACTAGCTTTGAAGTGAACTGAGTACCTTGATCTGTCACTATCTCACTTGGTACTCCATACCTTACAAAAATTTCTTCAAAAAGGAAGTTTACCACTGTTTGTTCAGTTGCCCAGATTAGTGCTTTGGCTTCAACCCATTTTGTCACGTAATCAGTACATACTAGGATGTACTTCTTACCTTTGGAAATTGGATTGATGGGTCCTATGAAATGTAGAGCCCATTTTTCAAATGGCTCTAAGTGTACTTGAGGCTAAAGTGTCATCTCATCTGTAGCTGTTGGCCTACCCATTCTTTGACAGCTATCACAACTCTTCACATACTTGTTGGAATCCTTAAAAATAGATGGCCAACAGTATCCAAGACTAAGAATCTTGAATGCTATTCTTTTAGCTGCAAAATGCCCACCACACGGTTCATCATGGCAAGATTTTAAACTATCAATTATTTTATCATTTCTTACACATCGTCTAATAATCATATCATAACCAGTGTAAACTAAATCTGCATTAACCCATGAGTATCGAGCACTTTGTCTGATTAGTCTCTTCTTTTCCTTTGGAGTAAAATATGGAGGTGTTCTTCCTGTGGACAAATAATTGGCCAAGTCAGCATACCAAGGATTCACTATTGAAATTGCGAATAAATTTTCATCTGGAAAAGAATCTTCAACCGGAACAACCTCACCTGGATTTTGTAGTCTAGAAAGAAAATCTGCCACCTGTTTCTCCTTACCTGGTCTACCTAACATTGTGATGTTAAATTCCTGTAATAATAACAACCATCTGGTAACTCTGCCACTAGTTACTGGTTTATTCATTAAATGCTTAATGGCAGAATGGTCAGTACGTACAAAAACCTCATAACCATTTATATAATGTCAGAATTTATTCACAGCATGTATGATTGCAAGCATTTCCTTTTCTGTGACTGTGTAGTTTAATTTTGCAGGTGTTAGATTTTTACTAATGAAATAGATGGCATAATAACAAGACTCCTCTTTTTGTCCTAATGAGGCACCTACTGCAGTATCAGATGCATCTGTAAAGATGTGAAATGGTAGGTTCCAGTTAGGTCCTTTTAAGACTGGTGTGGTTGATAACTTTTCTTTGAGTGTTTCAAATGCTTGCTGACAATTATCATTCCAGTTGAAAGGTGCATCTCTGGCTAGAAGCCTAAACAAAGGTAAAGCTATTCTACTAAAATGTTCAATAAACCTTCTGTAATAGCTTGCATACCTAAGAAAACTTCTTACCTCTTTTTGAGTCTTCGGAATTGGCAAATTGACATTGATCTGGATTTTTGATGGATCAAATTTAATGCCTTGAGAAGAAATATAGTGTCCTAATACTATCCCTTTATTTAACATCATAAAACACTTTTCGTTGCTCAGGGACAGATTATCTTCAATACATCTCTTCAAAACTCTTTCAAGATTCGCTAATGCATGCTCAAATGAATCACCATACACTGAAAAATCATCCATATAAACTTCAACACAATCATGAACTAAATTAGTAAAAATAGCTAATACAACTCTCTGAAATGTAGCTGGAGCATTGCAAAGTCCAAATGGCAAAACATTATAAGCATAAGTGCCCCAAGGACAAGTAAAGTGGTTTTGTCCTGGTCCTCTAAGGCTATCCTGAATCTGGTTGGTAGCCACTGAACCATCAAGAAAAGAGAATGATGATTTCCTAGCTAATGTGTCTAGCACTTGGTCAATAAATGGTAGTGGGAAATAATCTTTGAGGGTTGCTTTGTTCAATTGTCTATATTCAACACAGATCCTCCACTTACCATTTCTCTTGGGCACTACTACCAATGGGGATACCCACTGACTGTCAGAGATAGGATAGATAAAATTGACTTTCAACAGTTTTTGTAATTCCTCTCTAACAATATCTTGTAGCATGGGATTCATTCGTCTCTGCGGTTGCCTCACTGGTTTGATATTACTATCTGTATAAATATGGTGAGTGCATGTTTCAGGGTGAATTCCGTGCATATCGGTGTAGTACCAAGCAAATTCTTTCTGGTATTTTCTCAACAATTGAATCAATTTATCTTCCTGAGATGAGTCTAGGTGAGTGCCAATATTCAAAGTTTTTCCTGGACTAATATATATGGTCTTGCTCTGTGTGTTTGTGATAGATTGGATAGGAAAAATGTTGTGAAATGTTGTTTGCAAATAATGAATGGTGCATGTTTCCTGAAAATTTTGTGCCAAAAGTTCATCTGCAGCATGGTATTGGTCATTTCTCAATTCTTCGGAAACATCAAGTTGAGAGAGGAACAATTCTACCAAATCATCATTATTATGTTCTTGATAATCATAGATTTGGTTAATGCTGAAAACAGATTGAACTTCTGCCTTATCATTGTATTTATCATCAAGCCATAAATTGTGTGCTACTGCTGGTGATTGTGTTGATGGGTAAAGAGTGAGTTGTTTTCTTTCAGTTCCTCGTGAAATGATCATATTACCCGATCTACATCCTATGAATGCATCAGCAGTTGCTAACCATGGTCTACCAAGGATCTAAATTGGATTTTGGCTGAAGAACTAAAAAGTCCACTGGATACTCCCAAGAGTCTAGTGAAACAATTATGTCCTCCAAAATCCCTTCAGGAATCACTTTAGACCTATCAGTGAGTTCTAGAACAATTATTGTGTGCTGCAAGTTTGTGAGCTGGAGTGTTTTCATGGTTTCAAGAGTCATCACATTTATTGCGGCCCCAAGGTCAATTAAGGTGTTTGGAATATGTATGTTGTTAATGATTGTAGTGACTCTGGGAATACCAGGATCAACATACTTTTCCATTGAAATGGTGTTTGACATAAGGCCAGCTAAATGTCCAATAACATGAATGGTTTGTGGATCAACTCTTTTCCTAGTAGAAATTTTAAGGCACAATTCTTTGATGGCTTTAGTATATATGGGAATGTCTTTTATGGCTTGTAGTAGTGGGATTTTTATATAGACATTCTTTAGCTAATCTAAAACATCAAACTGTGGTATAGACATGGGAAGTTTTGTTTGGACCAATCTGTCTGGAAAAGGTGGTGGATGCAGTGGTTGCATTTGTTTGTGTTTGATGTCATCATTTGGTTTCCTTTGAATTGGAGTTTCATTTTCATTTTCTTCGTTTTCTTCTTGTTTATCAGCTGCTGGAGATTCTTTGTGAAGTACCTTACCAGACCTCAAATTGATATTTTGCAAGGGTAATGTGGGATATGAGGGTCCCTCATGTACATTGTAAGCTGGTCTCTCTGCTCTGTTATTTGGATTTGGTACAGGTTGAGCAAGGATTTGAGTAGGTCTAGGAGGTTATGGTTAGATGGAAGTTGTAATTGTGGTGAATTTATTGGTGGAGGAGCAGGCAATGCTTGTTGAGTGGGTTGGGGTTGATGTGAGTAAACAACTTGCTGCTGAGGATATCGCTGATATGGTTGAGGATATGGCGAATATGGCTGATGATATGTTGATATGGCTGCGAATATGGTTGGTATGGTTGAGGGTATGGTTGATATTGTTGAGAGTATTGCTGAGATGGTCTCCATTGTTGTTGTGGGTAACTTTGGTGCTGCCATGGCATGGGTACATTCCATGAATTCTGAGCATACATCTGATCATGTGCAGGAAATTGCAAATTCTAGTTTGGGAACATACCTTGAGGTGGAGGTCTTGGCTGCCATGGTCTCTTTGCGCCCATAAAATACACATTCTCCATATCTGTATTAGCTTCCACATTACAATTCTGCAAAACCTTGACTTTAGAGCAATGAAATATATCATGATTTTCAGTACAAAAGGCACAAACTTGAATGTTTTCTAATGGGCAATCTTTCAAGGCATGTTTCTTTTGGCATTTTGGACAAAAGATAGCCATCATTTGATCTTCCTCTTCTTGTCTTTTCTTAGCTTTAAGAGTGTCAATTTGAGTTCCTAAGGTACTTAGCAGATCTGTTTTGAATTCCTCTAACAAATTTCCTATTTCAGCTCATGTGACACTTGCTGAAGCAGATTTTGTGGCTTTGGATGATATGGTTCTCTTTCCAATTTTGGCTGTGCTCCTAGAATACTTTTCACATAAATCAGCAATTTCTTCGAAAGGTAAGGTGGAAATATCACCTTTGCCCATCAAATTAAGATCATCTAAGTATTCCTCTCGAATTCCCTTCAAAAATATTGTTCTAATGAGATCAAGAGTCATGGATCGATGTTTTGATTTTTGTAAATTGTAAGCAAATCGTTCCAAGTACTCTTCTAGATTTTCATCCTCTTGTTGATTCATCCTAAAGATATCATCTTTAGAATCCCTTGATCTACAATAAGGTTGGTATTTCCTTAGGAATATTCTTCTCATGCCATCCCAATTAGTTATTGCATGCTCACCAAGTCCCATGAACCATCTGTGTAACCATATGTTCGACATACAATGTCAAACTCAAACAAGAACGAATTTGGGTCTTTTGAAGCCATGCCATAAAAGTTTGGTAATACAGAAGGAGGTATGTTTTTCATTTTTATTTCCTCGTCATGATTGTCTTTTGGTTCGTGGATAGGAAATTTAAAGGTTGACTCTTCCTCCTCTCTTTGATCTTGTTGTTGTTCAGGAGTGGGTCTTCTTGCTGATCCTCCTCCTTCCTCAGCCATTTTTATAGATTCCTCTGGTGATTTGATTGCTTGTTCAGTATCACTCATTCCAAAGAGTTGTTCTAGAGATTGTTGAGTTATTTTTCTACTTTCTCTCTTTGTAGAAGATTCAGGGAGATGTTTCTTTTGAGATTCGTGTGCCAATAGGATTTGTCTCTCAATAAGTGTAAGTCTTTGGCCTGATTTGTGTTTATCCTCCAATTTTTGTATGGTTATTTCCTCAGCTGGTGTTGTGTGTTTAGTTTTTCCCAAAGGGTCTGCTCCTGGTGGTAGGTTAATTTTTGGATGGGGGGTTTTTATGAATCTATCTTTATTATCTCTAGATCTAGGCATAAGAAACCATGACTTCTAAAGTGACAATCAAATCTATGTTGTGTTTTTGTTTGTTTTTGTTTATTTAATTTTTTTTTTTTTTTATATTTTGATTTTTTTCGAAATCCTCTAACTGCGCCTCCCTGGCAACAACGCCAAAATGTAGTGGCCAATCTAGGGTGCTAGATTAGACTAGATTTATTATCAACCAAGGTAGGTAAACTTAGAGGCACGTGTCTAAAGTCTATAGACATAAAAGGATTCCTAACTAAGTGTCTATTGTGACAGGCTATAGCACTCCTTTATAGGAGGTTAAGATATGTTTCCTCTCACCTTAACACTCAGATCACCTAATTTATCTAACTGTCCTAAAGATATAGCGTATTGCTAGATCGAGTTTTCAATCCTCTTACAAGGATGTTATGCACAAAATCTCTTTCCAGCTAACACTTAAGCATTCATGAAAAATTAGAAGCACACCGAATTTTAAATGCATGAAAACAGAGTCTATGGAGATGCCTTAAAATCTAATGATGGATCAAATATTTTACAACATATGGTTCAATGATCTAACAATCAAATCTTCGAGCTATCACCATAAATACCATTTGCAAGAATTTCTAATTAAATTGATAAAATCACAGACATGGAAATAACACTCAACACTATGCACACTACTCAAATTCGAAAACGCTATGTAAATGAAATTAATAGTATACCAATCCACGTAAGGCCCGTCCACACTTCAATGGCACATTGAAGTAACCTCAAGCAACGAGAGTATTAACGCATAAACACTGCTGGAGTAAAACGGTGACTGTAATTAAGTTATGAAGATTCCAATCACATACAAGAGTTCTGTTCTGGAGCAATACACAGAGAAAATAATTGTAATCGTCCTTGAAACAAAACAGTACACAGCCTTTATCTGCTTATCTCCTATCTAAATTGAATGCACATTCATTAAGCAGATGTTTCTGCTTTTACAAAAGAGTGATTTTTAGTCCTTTCTAATCTAAACCGATTTCCAAAAGCAAAACGAAACCGGTTTGGGAAACCATGGCTTTTTGCTGCCTTTGTAACCAAAAAGGTTGGGTTTGACCAGCATTGACTGCATAACCATGAGCTTTTAATTTGCTGTTGAATTTATTTTTCACCATGCATGTTCATTCCAGATCTCGTTCATATCCATTGCTTTGACTTGCCTGTCATGCCACGTGTCAGATCATAAACCATTTATAGGAAGTCATGACATCCTGTAATCTTTTTGTTGAAAATTCCTAATTTGTAACATAAAAATTCACAAATTAACTTTAATATAAACTAACAACTATAGTGCTATTAATTAATTAATTTCGATGGATATGAGGGGTCTATGGAAGAAAAAGATAGACAAATGATGGTGTTTCTAGAAGAAAAAGATGGCAATGAAATGGTACCAACAACCATCAAAGCATAGAGATCTATAACCATAAACAATATAGGATCAGATATATATTAACCATACAAATGCATGTATCAATACAAGATTCAGAGATATACAAGAATATGGAGGAAAACTCAAATAGCTTTATTGATAGAAGTAGTAGAAGAGAGGATTACAACCCATTGATCTGACCCAGTGCCATCCTCCCTCCAGCATGAAAGCCCTCTTCACCTCATGAAAAGCTAGATCACCCAACACTATGATGTTCCATAGAGAAACCACACACACTTCCTTACAAGATACAAAATTCCAGCCTTTGGATCTCTAGGATGAGGGATCCATATATAGATATTTGCAGGTGGGTGAGTCAGCTTCTGGGTTTTTGATTAGTGTCATTTCTCTGATAGTTCTTGGTTCCACTTGGAGATTTCATGATCTCTTACTCACCTCTGGGCGAATTCAGAGAGGCAAGTGTCAAATGAGCAGGTTTCTAGAAGATTCTCTGGGTTTCCACCTAGCAAAACTGCCTCTGCCATTTGTCTACTCTTGCCCATCGCACCCTACAGAAGGGCTTTTCAGTATGCATCACACTTTCTGCATGTAGTAGGTGAGATGCATCGCACCCTTAGCACTAAGCAGTCTGTATGATCCAATTTTGACCAGTTATGAGTAGTTTTTCAGGGAGAACTTTTGGGAGATGATGTAATCAGCTGACCTTGTTCTTTTAGGGTATGAAACAACACTTTTAGGGGCTTAGAAGCCCTTGGTTTATGGACATATGAGATTGGGGTTGCAGTGCACAAATATTTCTATAACAATAGTAACTATCTGACAAGTACTTCTTTCAGAAAAGCCTTTTGAATTCAATGTGCCAACTCAACTTCTCTGTCCTAATGTCTCTAACCCACTTTACATCTTCCCACCAAATGTTCACTTTCCCTTTGAGGCTGAAAATAATTATCCTAGCCTTCATGTTCTTAGTGTAATAATGTAACTCAAAGAACTTCTTCATCCCAAGTAACCATGCCTCTACATCCCTTAACTTCTTAAATTCTCCATCAAGTGTAGGTGGCTTGGCTTTCTTGAAATCATCTGGAAAATATCCCTTTTCATTCCTCCTGTAAGGATGATAGTGATGATGACCATGATACCTATTCGAACCAAAAATATAATAGACCCATGTCCATCACCTCTCATGTCAAGTGTATCCAAGAACCTGCCATCTCTGACCGTGTCATCTCTATCTGACTTGTTCCCACCATGAGACCTACTGCCATATGCCCCATTAGTCCTATCCTTCGGCCCATAACTAAATCGTGGATGTCCATGTATTTGCAAATCTAACAAGCTCTAAAGGATGACTGCATTAACCTATGCTCGTTTCTCCTATGCCCTAGCAAGTCTCTCTTGTGATTCAATGATCTTGCCATTATCTGATTTGCAACTTCTTATCTCAACCTTCAAATTTCTCAAGGTGTCTGCTATGTCAAGAGAGTACCCATCACTATGCTACTCATCTGATCTGTAAAGAGAGTATCATGAACTATAATCCACCATATTTCTAGTCATCTTTGATCATCTTCTTCCTACAAGTATATCATATCAGATAACCAAACATAAACATAACTAACGTACCTCAATATAGTTCAAGGGAGGATATCTTGTTTGCAAGATCAACCAGACTAGCTTGATACATGTATAATCATAATCATAATAATATATCAACATCATGCATGACAATACAGACTGCATACCATGACAACCATGCCCATAACAATGAATGTATAACATCATATAGAAACTGACATGCATAAACAATGCATATACGACCGACATGCATTCATGACAAACAAATCCCAACAACAACTTATACATGTCAACACAATAGTAATAATGACTGCCACCATGCATACATAAGCACATATACAACCTTGATGCATGCATGAAAAACACATTCTGCCCATCTAGTCCAAGTGTTGAATCATGCTCTGATACCACTTTATAACACCCTCCTCCCACACTTACCCAAGTTCACGTGTCCACTAGGGTAAATATGTGATGAAGAGTTACGATGATATGAATCAACCTCCTAAGTATAGTTAAGGAAGTGGAATCGTCCTACCAAAGTTTATTGAACTTCCTCAGGAGCTACAAGAGCCCCATAAGCTAAACAACACTCCAGGTGCCCAAAACCTAAGCTAACTTTCTCTTTCACTGACTTAGGCTTCCAATAACATTCATAACAAGGAAATATAATGGTTGTAAGCCTCTAGTTGCATGGATAACCCTGCCTCCCAGCGACTGCAGTCTAATTTACTCAGTTATGTGCTTGTGACCCTAAGATCTGAACCACTTTTTGAGGGCTAGGATCCATACCTCTTCCCATAACTTGATAGAATTTTCTAGAATGATAAGATGAATCAAGACAAAGATATATATATACAAAAAATAGACAAAAACTTGACCTAACAAGACCTAACCATGACATACATTCCATCAAACACATTGTGAACATGTAATCTATAGGCCATACTTATATGTATGAACATAAGGGTCTCATACTTATCTGACAATCATCAAGAAGGTTTGATGCCCTCTCAAAATAGTTGCAATAACATCTATTAGGTCATGCATTCATTAACCATTCATTTACTAATCAAAACATGAGGAGATCCATAACTAAAGTTTAGCTATGCTCTTTAAAAGGATGACAAAAGCACCCCTTTCAACAGTTGAATTTTCGATTATTATTCCAAAAAGAAACAATACCATGAGAACATTTAAGATTTATACCTTTGCCATGATATCAGTTCATGATGTTACACCTAGATAAACTAGGAATAATAACCCAAAACATATGATGTTGGGCATATTACAAATAATTAATTATTATACATAAATTCAATATAGATTTCAAGGTAATGGGCAATGGGACAAAGTCTGCATTTTTTTTCTTTTGATTATTGAGAAAAGACAAGTATCAACAAGTAACAAGACTTGTGTCATAAGATTCTTTGTTAATCAGTCTATTCCATCATTAATAGTAAAGGCCAAAATTGTTTTATTTACATTTTGAGATAGATACAAATTAAATAATGATTTGACTTAAAAACATATTTCGCAAGATTTCAGCCAAAAATCTAAAACATAAAACTCAATTAGACAACACCATAACGTTTTAATGGAAATAACTAGGCCATGAACCAGATACTTTTCTCAAAATAAATTTGTACATATACATGGAATATATTACATTTGTCCATAAATTTTTCAACCATAAAAAAACCCGTAATCGTTGCAAGTTGGGGAAAATTAATAGATTAATAGATTCTTATTTAGTGAAAGAACTATTCCATGATAGACCCAAGAAAAATGATAACAACCCATTTGAATAATGGGGACCTATCTTGATGTTAATCAATGATTTCTGTTGTAGTGGATGGCGATCCTATGTCATATTTGACATCAACATCTACACTTAGCAATGCTCTAGACGTTATATCACTAGACATCCTTTGAATGTTTGCAAAGTAATCCATGGTAAAAGATTTAAATTGACAACTCCAATTTATTGCTTCTCTATAAAGGGGTTCTAAATTGTCCTTCCGAACCTGATAGATGTCTTTCATTTGATTACATATGAGCTCCGAATTGGTGAAGACTTGGATATCATTGACATCATGTTTTTTTTATTCTTTTAGTCCTTCAATAAGGGAAATGCAATATGCATCATTGTTTGTCGTCTTCCTAGGCACTTCTCTCTTTTTATGGAGCACATGATTTGTTTCCATATTGTGAAGGAAAAATTCCACAACTGCTTGACCTAGATTTGGAAAGCATGACACTTCAATGCATAAACTCCACTTTTGCACCATTTTTTACACTTAGAAGACCTGAAAAATAAGATAACAATAAATTCATATTAGACAAGTCGACAATTATATATTTCTTAATACTTTGCATGTTTTTCACTGATATATAGTTGAAAAGATGAGTTATCTATTTCTAATATATTCCACTAATTGCTAATTAACTGAACAACCATAAACCAATCCATTCTTCTTTACTTTTATGCCTTTCAAATGTCACCTGAATTTGAAGGTGTTTCATATGGAACATTCATTCAAAAAATGTTACTTCTTTGTATATTGGTAGCCATAAATCCCAACAACATTATGAATCTAAATTAAACAACAAGGGCCTAAGACATAAAAAATTAGAATATTCATGCTTGATATGGTGCCAATTAGCATTATGGGTTTGTTTATATATGTGTGACTATGAGGTTGTAGCTTTATCATAGTTCATGTCTCATTGTATTGTTAGGAAATTTCATTCATTCGGCATATTTGGCTAGGAATGTGGTCCCTACCAATTTTGTCTTAAGGTTGTTCTTGTTGTCTCAAGTCACTACCCATCATGTAGTGGCAAGCATGTTTTCAGGGGAAAAGCTGGGAGTATTTGGGAACTTGGAAGAAAATAGTTGTATGTTTTTCCAAATTGAAATTCTAACTTGGGTTGGTATCAAAATGAAATTTTCCTGCTTGGGGTAAATTAAACTTAGATTGATAGAGTTTTACTCAAGTTGGGCAAGTTACACTCAAGAAAAATTATGGGACTCACAATTAATCGTGAACTTAACTTGGATTGACTTTGTTTGACTTCGTTTGATTTATTCAAACTTGTGTGTGCAAAAGCGGTTGATTTTGACAACCTAAGCATTGAAGCAACTATTTTGTTATGCATGGTCTAATTAGATTCTCCTTATTATTTTTTTGTGTTACATGATCTTAACATGGAATTTTTGTGTTCTTTTTGTTTTTTCTGGTGTTGTTGTTTTGAAAATTGTTGGGCCCTAGATATGTTATCATATTAGATATCCAAACCTTTCATTTACAAGCCATATTCACACCCTTAAAACATATTCTGTAACTATTATATTACCAATTTTCACTAAATGCATTCATTTTACTTTATGGTTAATTATTAACGATTTCTTGTATTTTTAATGATTAAATGAGTTTTTAACATGGTTTTATAATTAAAAGTTTACTAATGTGGTTATGTGGCCAAGGAGCATGTTCCACTACGAAAATTTCTATCATTGTATCATTCAACAATTCGGTACTTAATTCTGCACTTGCACAAATGGAGGGAAAAAAGTCAAAATTATAAATTATGTTTTTCTTTCTCAAAGCATGGTAAATTAGGTGTTACATGGGTTTAATATGTTGGTACATGCCTTGGAATATACCCATCTCACACGTGTGGGATCCTAGTACATTGTTTAAGGTACAACCAAAGATAAGAAACCATTTTGAAACTGCCATGTTTTACCTCAATTTATGTGCATATGGTGGTGAATATCAAGAATCCAGAAAATGGGTTTTTGAAAAATATAGAAATTTAATTTTATCTTAAACTATTTCCTAAAATTAAATACAGTTGCAAAGTTACATCAGATTCTCCAAAGCAGTTTTGTACAAAATTTATGCAAAACCCAGAATCTTGACAAAAGTATCTAAACAGTCAACTTCATGCATGATTTCCGAGTCCATGAAATTGAATTAGGAAATTACAAGAGAATTTTTTGGTTGTTAATATGATAAATTAAGCTCAATAGAAACATCTCTTCGAAATACATCAAGGTCGATAAGATATAGTTGTTACAGTATTCAAGCTTCTGTGATCCATAATGGTTGGTTTTTTAACACTAATTTGTATAAAATTACACAAAAAACAGTTTTTTGAGATTCTCCTTGAAAGTTGTAAATTCGTTTTCTGAGTTTAGGGGATTGGGTCTTATATTTTCTGCAATGGATTTTATGTATAGATAAAGTCTCAAAGGGAAGAGAGAGAGAGAGAGAGAGAGGAGAGGATGTAGAGAGGAATTTTATCATCATCTTGAGTTGATCTTTTGTAATATATTTGAACTTTTTCATGTAAGCTGAAGTTAATATTCTTGTAATGAAGATTTAATTGTTGAAGCTATGCGCATTATTTTGATCTAAGTTAGTTTCCAGGCACGTTGTCAGGGCGGGAAGGACCCCTCGACTCAGGTAATGTCTTGGATTTTTTTTGTAAAGTAGAATGTTAGTTAGATTCAGTTTCTTTTCATTCATTTTGTTTGATATTTAGATTCATAAATCTCAATTGATATTAGACTTACATTTCATAAATGTTAGTATAGTAATTTCAACACGATTAAATTCGTATTGATTTTTCTCAGGCTTAAGAGTCAAACAAATTTGAAATTGGTTTCTTAACATGTTTTAATATTCATCAATCTACATAATTTCCGTGCTTAATTTGATACTTATTCAGAATTTCAATTTCTATAATTTTTGTACTTAATTTGGTACTAGTTTCTGTACTAGAATTTGGTATTAAAGTATATTTAATTTGTAGTTTAGGATTCTTTAATTGATTGAATCTTTGCAACTACTTGGTAAAAGATTCCTACAACGAATAAGAACCTACAATATATCTCTAAGTTTGCTTAGCATTTATTTTTTATATTTTGTTAATGCATTTCTTGTAGTTTATTGCCTTGTTTTCTTTATTTTCCTCACACATTTTTTCTTATAGTTGTCAGCATTTGCTTTTCTGCAATTTACTTTTATGCAACTTGTTTAATGGGTTTTCATCACTAGAGGATTATAACCATTGAAGTCTCAAGACCTAATAAGTTACATAAATAAAACCACATGAACATTGTTTGTCGATAATTATGAAAAATTGTGGTTTGAAAATTGATAAGCATTAGAGTCTCAAAGTCTAGTGATAAGTTATAATCCTTAGTGATTAGTTATTTCTAGAATTAGTTGTTAGCATAAGTTAGAATAGGCTCTAATCCTTCATTTCTTGTGTTTGCATCTCTAAGTCTTACGATCTCGGATTCGATAATTAAATGTTGGAATTAGAATACATATAATTCCACCAACATTTTTAGTGGTTGTTGGGACTTTTTTAGCATTTTCATTTCATTCTCTTCAGCTTCCTTCAATAAATCATATCAACACTCATAAATTCTAGCTCTTCCAAAGTCTCAACCCTACTCTGTTTCATCTTCAACTCCGTACAACTTCCATTGCAGCTTGCAGTACAATTCAAAGTTCAAAAGATATACTTGAGCTAAAACATGTTTAAAGGCTCTTTAGCTCATCAAAATTTAAGGAATCTTGATGATTAACCACTTCCTATTCATTTATCTTTCTTTAACCACCATTTCTGAATCCATTAATTCATATTCTAGTTTCCAAGTCCATATTTATTTAACCATTATCTTCATTGTCACCTTAAATCATCCATCATTCCTTCTTAGTCCATATTTTGTTTGCATGAGGGCGTACAAAGTCTTAGGCATGGGGGGATGTTGAGCCCCATATATGTTATCGTATTGGCTATCCAAACCTTTCATTTACAAGCCATATTCATAACCTTACAACATATTTTGTAACTATTATATTACTAATTTTCATTAAATGCATTCATTCTACCTTGTGGTTAACTATTAATGATTTCTTGTATTTTTAATGATTAAATGAGTTTTTAATATGGTTTTATCAATGAATATTTACTAATGTGGTTATATGGCCAAGGAGAATGTTCCTCTACGGAAAATTCTATCTCTGTATTAGTTCAATAGTTCAGTACTTAATTCTGCACTTACACAAATGGAGGGAAAAAAGTCAAAAATTATAAAATATGCTTTTCTTTCTCAAATCATGGTAAATTAGGTGCTACATGGGCTTAATATGATGGTATATGCCTTGGGATATACCCATATCACACGCATGGGATCCTAGCAGATGATTTAAGACAAAAAATAGGTAACATTTTTGAAATTGCCATGTTTTTCCTTGATTTCTATGCATATGGTAGAAAATCTCAAGAATTCGGAAAATGAGTTTTTGAAAAACATATTAATTTACTTGGATATCAAACAATTTTTCAAAATTCAATATGGTTGCAAAGTTACAACAGGTTTTTCGAAGCAGTTTTGTACAAAATTTCTGCAAAACATAGATTGGCAAAAGTATCTAAACAGTCAACTTCATGCACGATTTTCAAGGCCATGGAATTGAATAAGGAAATTAAAAGAGATTTTCTTGTTGGTAATATGACAAATTAGGCTGCATAGAAACAAATCCTCAAAATACATCAGGGTAGAGAAGCTATGGTTGGTTCTTTAACACCAATTTGTCTAAAATTACACAAAAATCAGATTTTTGAGATTTTCCTCTAAAGTTGTAAATTCATTTTTTGAGTTTAGGAGATTGGATATTATACTTCCTCAATGGATTTTATGTATAAATAAAGCCTCAAAGGGCAGAGAGAGAGAGAGGGAGAGAGGAGAGAATGTAGAGAGAAATTTTATCATCATCTTGAGTTGATCTTTTGTAATAGATTTGAAAGTTCGTTTGTAATCTAAACTTGATATTCTTGTAATGAAGATTTAATTGTTGAAGCTCTGTGCCTTATTTTGATCTAATTTAGTTTCCAGACGCATTGCCAAGGCGGGAAGGGCCCCTCGACTTAGGTAATGTCCTGGATTTTATTCGTAGAGTAGAATGATAGTCAGATTTAGTTTCTTTCTATGCATTTTGTTTGATATTTAGATTCATAAATCTCAGTTTATATTAGACTTACATTTCAAATATATTAGTATAGTAATTTCAACACGATTAAATTCAAATTGATTTTTCTCAGGCTTAAGAGTCAAATAAATTTGAGATTGGTTTTTTAACACGTTTTAACATTTAGAATTTCAATCTACAAAATTTCCATACTTAATTCGGTACTTATTCATAATTTCAATTTTTAGACTTTCTGTATTTAATTCGGTACTAGGTTCTTTTCTTGAACATGGTATTGAAACATATGTAATTTGCAGTTTAAGATTCTTTAATTGATTGAAGCTTTGCAACTACTTGGTAAAATACTCCTACAGTGAATGAGAACCTACAATATATCTCTAAGTCCGCTTAGCATTTATTTTTGATATTTTGTTAATGCATTTCTTCTAGTTTATTGCCTTGTTTTCTTTATTTGCCTCACACTTTTTTCTTATAGTTGTCGGAATTTACTTTTCTACAACATGTTTAATGGGTTTTCATCACTAGAGGATTTTACCCATTGAAGTCTCAAGACCTAATAAGCTACATAAATAAAACCACATGAACATTGTCTGTTGGCAATTATTAAAATTTGTGGTTTGAAACCTAATAAGCATTAGAGTCCCACAATCCAGTGACAAGTTATACTCCTTATTGATTGGTTCTTTCTAGAGTTAGTTGTTAGCATAGGTTAGAATAGGCTTTAATCCTGCATTTCCTATGCTTGCATCTCTAAGGCTTACGATCCCAGATTCAATAATTAAATGTTGGAATTAGAATACATATAATTCCACCAACAAAATGCTTGAAGAAAACACATCTTGAGAGGTTGCAATGCAAAGAATATAAATTTTCTTCAAAATAACACATGTTTAGGGACCTAAAATGTAGCTCATCCTTTTAGTAGACAACTCATCCATTCAGTAGACATCTCATCCATCTAGTCCATTAGAATCTTTACAGAAGGACCTAAAATGTAGCTCATCCATTCAGTAGACAACTCATCCATTTTATAAAAGACATGTAGCTCTGAGGAGGCAATCCAAAATACTGAAGAGGATTACTTGAAGTTGCCTTTTTAAGTAGCTATTTTAGTTTCTTTAAAATGGCTATAAATCCATAATTTGATGGAAGTCTGTATATGGACATTTTATGATTGTGGACTAGAGGAAGCATTGCTTTCTCTTTTTTATTTTGGCAAACAACAAGGAATTAGAGGCTTGGAAATCCCTGTGCAAGGTGATGAGATAGTGTCATAATGATTTATAAGGAAGTTCATATACATGATAAATCTTAAAATATAAACATCATCATGAAAATATGACATTATAGTTGGAGGAACAAGTTTCATTACTCTCTAACTTTTTGAAATCATACTCTATTTCCCTTGAAGGACCAAGTGCTAACTGTACTTCCATTCATGAGTCATTATCTGTTGAATGGGGATGATCTTTCAAGTTAAAAATGAGATATAGTAAAATCAAAAGCAACAACTAGTGTTTGAAGTCAAATTGAGTCTCAATCAAAAAAGTATGACTGTGTTTTTTGGTCTTGTTATACACTTTATTTAAAGGAATAAGGGTGGAAAATAGAGTTATTAACAACATTATCCAATGTTGCAAACAAAATCAAAGCGTTGAGTATTGCATTAGTTTGTTTATGATGTTGAATGACATCTAAACTCAACCAAAGCTCAAAACAAGTTTACAACATCATATAATATCAATTCTAGTGCTTTTGAGGAGGAATCGATCACATAGGAGGTTACAAAGGCTCGTAGAAAACCCTTGGGTTACCAAGCTATAAAGGTAAGTGGCAAACCCTATGTTTCATAATATATATATATATATATTATATTATATATATATATAATATATATAGATATATTATATATATATATATATATCAAGTTAGAATTAAATGCGGTTGCATTTGGTTTCCATAGATTTGATAAATGGGGAAAACGTGGTTTTGTAGCCAAAATGAAATCGCCATTTGAATTTTTTATGGCAAAAAAAAAGACTGATCAATTGGGGGAATTTGGTTTCTTGAAGTTGTTCTACAGACAAGAATGGGCTCCTTTGTCAAGGAAGATACATTTCAGGGGAGGGCGAATCCCCTTGAAGAAGTTGTATATGTCCAAATTTAGACCTGCACATAGTAACAACATATGCTGCAGAGCAGTCGCTGCAGAAATGTCGGGGGCGTGAAAATCGACCACCCCGACCGTCCCAACATACACTCATGTGTAAGGAAGATACATAATGATTAATACCCTTATGGAAGCAGGGGCCTAGCCGGCGATGGTTCATGCCTTTGAAGCAATTACATATTTTAGTCCTCATGCTAAGGGTTTTAGCATCAATATTATGACTTTGACCTATGCCTGTATTGTTTCAGTGAAGGTTGCCACAAGAGAATAATTTGAAGCTTTGGGGCAATATTTCAATGGGCACTGCCTATTGCAGTGTTTGTTTATTATCGCATGAAAACATTCATAGAACACGTCTCACACAGAAGCATTAGACAACCAGCGAAGGATAGGGGAGAACCTGTATCAACAATGAATGGCGAAGGTGAAATCTTGAGCAGTGAATAGCGAAGGTGAAACCTTTAGCAGTGAATGGCGAAGGTGAAATCTTGAGCAGTGAATAGCGAAGGTGAAACCTTTAGCAGTGAATGGCAATAGCGAAGGTGAAACCTTTAGCAGTGAATGGCGAAGGTGAAATCTTGAGCAGTGAATAGCGAAGGTGAAACCTTTAGCAGTGAATGGCAATAGCGAAGGTGAAACCTTTAGCAGTGAATGGCGAAGGTGAAATCTTGAGCAGTGAATAGCGAAGGTGAAACCTTTAGCAGTGAATGGTGAAAGTGAAATCTGTGACATATACAATAAAACTTGGATATGGGTTTACTAATTTGTATGTGATAATATACTTAGTTAATGAGATTTATTATTAATTAAGATTTTATTTTATTTTAATATTAAAAAATTTATCGTAACTAAATTTACATGTAAACAAAAAGAAAAACAATCTTAAAAAGTATATTAATCAAAATCATAAAGATATAAAAATATTATAAAAATAGTCACTACTTACTCAAGTGTACGAGAGCAATTACATAACCATAAATAAAATTAATTTAAAAAAAAATTAATAAATTAATTTAAAAATAAAAAATAAACTTATTATATAAAATAATTATTCAAATGAAAAATCTTCTTTTAAGTGTAAGTCGCTGAGAGTTTTTTTTCATAATTTCCCAGCAAGTGTCATTTGATTAGAGTTAATATGTTCTACCACATAAGTTATAATATTTCAGTCGATATTAACAATGATTTTTGCTACCCTTGTTTCGTGTTAGTCAACCTCTAGTCCAATCATTCATTTGAGGTGCTGCAATATTTTCCACCAATAATGGTGACAGTTGAGGGGTTGGATAGGGCAACTGGAGTTTGTGAAAAGATCAATATAAATTTGAATAATATTCAACCATGGTTTTTAAGTTTGGGCGACCTTATTTTATTGGGCTTATTAAATGGTTTAGCTTAGATCAATATAAATTTGGTTATTATTCAACCATGGTTTTTTTAACTAGGGTGATATTTTGTAGGGGAAGGATTTGCACTCGGAGTTAAAGGAGTTAGTTTGAATGGAAATAGTTAATAAATAAAGAAAAAATAAATTCAAAATTATTGTGGGTTTACCTAAGAAGGGTATAGATATAATTTTGTAATATAAATTTAATGTGTGGTAATTAAATATTTGAATTTGAGATTTTTCAGTATAGAGCCGTTTTTTCCGTATTAAATAAAATAAGTAAATTAACTATTTAATATTGAGTTATTTTTAGTATTATTTTTGGATTTTCCGATGTTTAATCTGGGAAAAAATTTGAAGTGAAATTTTGATTTGTGTTATTTAAATTAGTTTTTTTACTGTATATATGGATTCAGCACTGTGAAAAACCCTTAGGGCAGAGGGAAAAAATTTGAACTGAAATTTTGATTTGTGTTATTTAAACTGGTTTTTTTTATTGTATATATGGATTCAGCACTCTGAAAAACGCTTAGGACACTTCGATTGTACATGGGTTACCCATCAAACTTGTGATTTCAATAAATTCTTGCCATATTTTAAATAAATTAAACTAGAAAAACCCCTGAAAAAATTTCCATTAAAAACAACTTTTTGAATTTAATTTTAGTAATAAAATGCCATAAAATTTTAAAAAATTATTATTGCTGCATTTTTTCCTTTATTATTAAGATAAGTTACAATTATTTATTTTTTCGCCTCAAAAACAAATCATTCGATAAAGTAAAGTAATATTCAACCTTTATAATAAATTGAAATAAGTTGTAATTGAAATAGGTATGATGTTTTTTATAAATCAATGTCAATAACTACATCGTCATTAATTGGTTAACCCATTTGCTTATAAAAACCCACAATTAGCAATATTATAAATCATTAATAAAAATTGAATATTAAATTTTAAAAAATATGATTAATAATCTATTTTATGAATAAAAATAAGTGTTAAAGTACAGAGTCATTAAATTTTAGATCGTCAGTGATTTTAAAATTACATAAATTAATTTTACAATTATGAGTCAAGAGACTTATTCTACAATCTAATATTTGAGGCCAGAGATTTATTCCATAGCTCAATATTGCTATGTGTAATTATGTAGGTGCCCTTAAAAAATTACTTTTTTTTTACAACCCAATTTTGTAATGTGTAATTCTTTCTGTGCTCAATTTAGAGTTAACAATTCTCCTTTAAAAAAAAACTTAAAAAAAAAAAAAAAAAAATACACTGGACATAAGTGATGATACATATTTGGTTAGTTGTAATGAAATACATCATAAAACACCATTTGGTTAGATGTTAATATTGCATTTATTTGTTAATATTACATCAGTGTGAAATAGGTGCGATAAAAATATTTCAGTTTCAATATTGAAATTATAAATAAAAATTTTTTTATCTTATTTAAATAATATGTAATGCCCCAAGAAAATGTAAATATTTTGTTTCACCGCAATAAAAGACAAACTGAATTTTTAGTGTTGTTATCTATTTGAATTAAATAATATTTTAATTATTGAAAATGAGAAATGTTTTAAGCATCAACAGAGTGTTGTTATCTATTTGAATTAATTAATATTTTAATTATTGAAAATGAGAAATGTTTTAAGCATCAACAGAACTGGTAACTTCTCAAGAGGGAAGTTAGAAAAGACAGTTGCTGGAAATACAACCCTAACTACCTCCCCTAACTGGAAGGGCTTCCAAAGAAAAGGAAGAAGGGGAGAGAAAAACTGCGTTGTAGGGACAGGCATGAAAAAGGGAAAAAGGCTAAGTCTTGCGAGGACCAGATAGCGATGCACGAAGTGCGAGCAACTTGCTGAGGATGGTGGTCCTGCAAGTAAGCTAGGGGGGAGATTCTGGTCCTGAATGATGAATCTGAAGGTCGGGTGGCAGATTGGAAGCGGGAAAACAGAGGTAATCCCGGCTCCTGGAAAGTTTCGTAAACTACAGCAGCACAGGTAAGTGGAAACACAATTAAAAAAAAAAAGGCTAAGTCTTGCGAGGACCAGATAGCGATGCACGAAGTGTGAGCAACTTGCTGAGGATGGTGGTCCTGCAAGTAAGCTAGGGGGAGATTCTGGTCCTGAATGATGAATCTCAAGGTCGGGTGGCAGATTGGAAGCGGGAAAACAGAGGTAATCTCGGCTTCTGGAAAGTTTCGTAAACTACAGCAGCACAGGTAAGTGGAAACACAATTAAAAAAACATTCTGAAGTATAAATGACGTAGATAATGTTAGAATGTTTGTATTGCATTGATATAATATCTAGTAGTATGCAAGACCTGAGTAAACCAAAGAGTTGTTTTGTACTATGTTCTTTATATAACCAGAAAACTGATAAAAGTTACCCTTTACTTCTGCTTATTAAAACCGAGAACGGAAACAATGGAATCAATACAAATAACTGATGAACAATCGTACGAATACTCTGTTAAATAAGAGCAGTTAACTGTAGCCAGTCCATTTCAAGCATAGGAAAGACTACATGAGAAATCAACTTAAAGAAAACACTAAAATGATGGGACTCTTCTGATATA